>VMBQ01005031.1:5119-20056 GCA_007657795.1 Dreissena rostriformis | reverse complement strand
TCTAAGGGAAAATCCATTTTAAGGCAGATATAATATCAGGGCTTTTTTTGGCCCGATTTTATAGCCGAATAACGGCTATGTTCCCAATGGCAAAAGGTATACTTTTTTCCCAAAATTTGGAAAAAAAAATCCATTTTTTTTTTTAGAAGTGTCTAATGATTATTCTATCACAATTTTATTTCAATTACATGTAACAAAGTACATTATAATGATTTATATGATTTTGATCTTTTAATTTGAATTATTATACAGAGTTAAGAGTTATATCAATATATATGGTTGTACTAAAGTGCTACCAAAGAAGGTTACTGAATTTATTTTCCCAATTTCTTGAAAATGCCGATACAATTCCCAATTCCAAAGCCATGGGCTATCTTCCCAAAAAGGGGAAAAAAAACCCTGGAATATATCAGTTTAATGTGAAAAATGTCAATCTTTCCGATCCAGAGGTTGATTTTAGCCAATAACTGCATTAAAAAGCTGTTTTGGACCGGTCTTTTTCAGCTGTCAACTTTTTGGGAATTTCTGGTTGACTTACCTTATGGGGTTGGTCCATAACTATAAAGTCGCCCCAGTCATAAATCATAAAAAAGCGAAATTTAAAGTTATGGTAGCCAGAACTAGGTCTCATGGGGCCCCTAAAAGTTGCGGGGCTTATACTCATGGGTGATCCGGGACTGCCTGTTGTTCTGATTGTTCATTCATAGCACCATTAATTAGGAAAGGTTAAATGAGCATTTCAATTGGCTCACATTGATTCTAGTATGTGTGGATACTCGGTCTTCGGAGGTTGCTACACAGTGATTTAATGTGGCTTACTGCTAATTTTCAGGGTTTTGGTGCAGCAGTGATCTTTTTGAACATTTTGTATACTAACAGGTTGGTGGATGTTCTGGTTTCTCAGGTAAAAAAAAAAACATCACCACGTAAGAGATAAGCTTTTGACAGCAGTATTCACTGTGCTTCAGTCATTAATTTGGTTTATTTGATACATGTAAACTACGTGTGTACCGGGCTTTGTTTCTAAAGTAATAAATGGGCAACAGTGTAAGTGCCCCATATATGTCCAACACAATTTTATCATGCATATATGTGAGATTTGGTATCAAATTGAATTTACTGTTCTTCCATTTCAGAATCCTGAACACACAAGAGGCAGCTCACAATGGCTGCTGGACCGTACAATTACTCGTATATATTTAAATATATAATCATCGGTGATATGGGAGTCGGCAAGTCTTGCTTACTTCACCAGTTCACAGAGAAAAAATGTAAGTTCACTGATATTGTTGTAGCATTTTAAAAATTCAATATGTCAGCGAAAAAAAGGGATTTTGAAATTAAAACTTTCGTAAAAAAATATCTATAGTTAGCACACACCAACATCTGTTTATTTGTACATGCGCTTTACACGGTTAACATAAAAAATAAATTTACTGGAGGTATATTTTTTTTTTATGCCCCCAACGTGAGGCATATAGTTTTCGCACTGTCAAGTCTGTCCGTCACACTTTTTGTGTCTGCTCTCCAATTCAAGCATTTTTCATCCGACCTTCACCAAATTTGGTCAGAAGTTGTATCTCGATGATGTCTAGGCCAAGTTCGAAGATGGGTCATGCCGGGTCAAAATCTAGGTCACGGGTTCACTTAGTGCAGGCTTTTTTCTGTCTATTTGGGGAAAAAGAACCTTGCAAAATGGGGATTTTTCGAGTCGCCAAATCTTCCAAATTGGGAAGAATGTTCATCAACAAAAGCATTATTTGGGCAGGGAGTTTTCCAGCCATTTTGGATAAAAATCATATAATTTATGGATATATATTTAGTAGGTTGTTTAAAAAATAAAATTGAGATATAGAGTCTAATAATTATAAGTCATAAGACACTNTTTTTTGAGAATTGGGGAAAACATATGCATATTTGGCATGGGGAATGGGTCCGACTATCGGACCCGTGAGATAGGCAGAAAAAGGCCTGTAGTGCGTTTTAAACATTCACGGTGTGTCCGCTCTCTTATTCAAGTAGTTTTCATCCAATCTTGTCAGAAGTTTTATCTAGATGATGTCTAGGCCAAGTTCGAAGATGGGCCATGCCGGCATTGCCGGATCAAAAACTTGGTAACGGGGTCACTTAGGGCATTTTAAACTTTGAGCATGGTGTCCACTCTCTAATTCAAGTAGTTTTCATCCGATCTTCACGAAACTTGGTCAGAAGTTGTATCTAGATGATGTATAGGCCAAGTTTGAACATGGGTCATGCTGGGTCAAAAACTAGGTCACGGGGTCAATTAGTGCATTTTTAACATTCAGCATGGTGTCCGCTTTCTTATTCAGGTAGTTTTCATCTGACCTTCACCAAAGTATTCCCAACCCTCAAACGGGCGTATTTTGTGACAGNTTTCATTGGCCAATATTGATTTTCCAAAACAGCGACGCTCTGCCTTTAGGCGGGCGTTGGTTAAAGAGATACGTGACGTAATTGACAGAGGGTCGTAAATCGGCTCTCACAATTTTCGGCAGAGTCGATATTGCTTTGATCTTGAGAATTGCTAGTTGCAGTAACTGAAAAATATTCACTGATCGGAAAATTTTCAGACGCCCACGGACTCTGATTTTGAAATTCAAGCGCCCCGGGGAGGGACCGTTAAATGGCCTGTGGAAAACCCTGTTGTGAATGGAAGCTTGCCCGTTGTTTTGATAAATAATTTATAGCATCATTTATTAGAAAGGATTATCTGAGCATTTCAATTGGCTCATATTGATTTTAGTATGTGATGAAACTCTGTTTACAGAGTTTCTACATGGTGATTGATTGTGGCTAAGGTCTTACTGTTATTATTGTCAGGATTGTTGGTGCAGCAGCGATCTTTTTGAACATTTTGTATACTAACAGGTTGGTGGATATTCTGGTTTCGCAGGTAAAAAGACCATCACAACGTTCGATATAAACTTCCAACAGCAGTATTGTCACTGAGCTGCAGTCATTATTGTATCTTATTTGATAAAATACTTGTGCACAGGGCCATGTTTCTAAGGTAATAAATACGTAACAGTGAAAGTGCCCTGGATATGTCCAACACAATTTTATCAGGCATATTTATGAGGTCTGGTATCAAATTGAATTTACTGTTCTTCCATTTCAGAATCCTGAACACACAAGAGGCAGCTCACAATGGCTGCTGGACCGTACAATTACTCGTATATATTTAAATATATAATCATCGGTGATATGGGAGTCGGCAAGTCTTGCTTACTTCACCAGTTCACAGAGAAAAAATGTAAGTTTACTGATATTGTTGAGGCATTTTAAAAATTCAATATGTCAGGTGTTCTTTTCATATATCTTTGAAGCTTATTGAATGGGCCCATATTCAACAATATATTCTTAGTTTCATATTCAATAACCTAACTACAATATCGTGACAAAAAGAAGGGCTGGGATTTTGAAATTAAAACTTTTGTAAAAAAAAAAACTATAGATAGCACACACCAACATCAGTTTATCAGTGCATGCGCTTTACACGGTTAACATAGAAATAAATTTACTGGAGGTATATTTATTTGTACATTGTATGCCCCCAACGGGAGGCAAATAGTTTTTGCACTGTCGGTCTGTCCGTCACACTTTTCGTGTGCGCTCTCTAATTCAAGAAGTTTTCACCCGATCTTCACCAAACTTGGTCAGAAGTTTTATCTATATGATCTCTAGGCCAAGTTTGAACATGGGCCATGCCGGACCAAAAACTAGGTCATAGGGTCACTAAGTGCGTTTAAAACATTCAGCATGTTGTCCGCTCTCTAATTATATCCCCACAAACAAAGTTAAGGGGGTATATAGGAGTGAGTTTGTCGGTCTGTCTTTTTGTCGGTCCGTATTGGTTGTCTGCTCTCTAACTAGTTGTTTTCATCCGATCTTCACCAAACTTGGCCAGAAGTTGTATCTAGAGGATGTCTAGGTCAAGTTCGAATATGGGTCATGCCGGATCAAAAACTAGGTCACGGGGTCACTAAGTGCGTTTTAAACATTCAGCATGTTGTCCGCTCTCTAATTCAAGTAGTTTTCATCCAATCTTCACCAAACTTAGTCATAAGTTGTATCTAAATGATGTCTAGGTCAAGTTCGAAAATGAGTCATGCTGGGTCAAAAACTAGGTCACCGGGTCACTAAGTGCGTTTTTACATGCAAAATATTCTTTGTCAATGCGGCATGTGGGGGTATTTGTCACGTCTGTTACAAAACTCTAGTTCAAGTAGTTTTCATCCAATTTTCACCAAACTTGGTCAGAAGTTGTATCTATATGATGTCTAGGTCAAGTTCGAATATGGGTCATGCCGGGTCAAAAACTAGATCACAGGGTCACTTAGTGCGTTTTAAACATTCAGCATGTTATCTGCTCTCTAATTCAAGTAGTTTTCATCCAATCTTCACCAAACTTGGTCAGAAGTTGTGTCTAGATGATGTCAAGGTCATGTCCGAATATGGGTCATGCCGGGTCAAAAACTAGGTCACGGGGTCACTTAGTGCGTTTTAACATGCCAAATATTCTGTGTCAATGCGGCATGTGGGGGTATTCGTCACGTCAGGTCTGTGACAAAGCTCTAGTTTTTGTTTATAAGCTTTTATGAGCTGTCCTTACTAACTGGCAGTACATCTTGTACAATCTCTCAATGTACAGGCATATTTGTGCACACAAGTTGTGTTTCATTATTTCATTCAAAAATGAAATGGTGAAATTAATACATATCCCAGTCAGTGCTAAATTTCTAAATTTTAGTGATGAGGTGAGCTGTTGTTTTTCTGCTCCGATTATGGCACTAAAATGGATACTTCATGGATATTTGTACTCTCTTTCCAGTTATGGCAGACTGTCCTCATACAATAGGAGTCGAATTTGGAACAAGGTAAGCTCTCATTGCCTAAATTAACCCCCNCCCCCCCCCAAAAAAAAACGAACAAAAAAAACACTTTTTTAAGCTCACCTGAGCACAACATGCCCATGCTGAGCTTTTGTGATCCCCTTTTGTCTGTCGTCCGTTGTGTGTCATCCGTTGTGCGTCGTCAACATTTACCTTGTCCAATCTTTATAATGGTCACAACATTTGTCCAAATGATATCTCAGATGAATTCTAAAGTGGTTCCAGTCTGTTGAAAAACATGGCCACCAGAGGGCAGGTCAGTTTTCCTTATATGGCTATAGTTAAACCTTGATGAAACACTCTAGAAGTTTTATGTATTGTCAAATCTTCATGAAACCTGGTCACAACATTTCTCCCAATGATATCTCAGATGAGTTCTAAAGTGGTTCCGGTTGGTTGAAAAACATGGCCGCCAGAGGGCGGGGCAGTTTTCCTTATATGGCTATAGTTAAACCTTGTTAACACTCTAGAAGGCACTTATAGTCTTATATTACAAAAACATATTTATACTCTAGAAGTCAATTTCTTTGTCTTTTCTTCATGAACCTTTTGCTCTAAAGATATCTCAATAGAGATAGAAAATAAACATGAGCCTAGAAATTAAATATTATGTTTCATTAAGTACTTTCAATTTTTTGTTCTCCACCTTGTCAGAAGTTTAGTTCCTTATGATCTTAGGTGAGCGCCTTAATTCTTGTTATTGTGTTCAATTTAATTAAAATGTTTGTCTATTGATGTTTTTATTCAGAATTTTTTCAGGAATGAACATGTTCACAGATATTGTTTGTGGGTCCAGTGATGTAACACATTATATTATGTTACAGGGTATTTGAGGTGTCACATTGAATTGATCACACAGTGTGACATATCTTATGTTAAGGGATTATTAAGGTGTCCGGTCCCTTCAATGCTTTGACACATGGTCAGGGGTCAACAATTTTTTTTTTTGAGCATCTTGCCCTGCAGGGCGAGTAGCTAAGAATTTTCTCTTGCCCTGCTGAAATTTGTACTTGCCCTGCAATTTATTGAAAAAATGCAATAAATCAGTAACTAATATTTTTTATTGTGATTTTCTGTTGGTTATCATATAGAACTGTTAACTCATGAACTGCAATAAAGTTAATAAACTGTTTTAACATGCTTTAACTTGTTTTGTTTTTATGCCCCCTTCTTCAAAGAAGAGGGGGTACCGGTATATTATATTTGGCCTGTCTGCCAATTATGTCTGTCCCAAAACTTTAACCAAAATTTTTAACCTTTGTTAAAGTTTGGTCATAACTTTTGCAATATTGAAGATAGTAACTTAACTTGATATTTTGCATGCATGTGTATCTCATGTAGCTGCACATTTTGAGTGGTGAAAGGTGAAGGTCATCCTTCAAGGTCAAAGGTCAAAAAACAAAATCCAATGGAAGTAATAAGCTTTAAAGGAAGATAATTTCTTAACCTGCCAAATGATGAATATAAATTTTATTTCAAAGCGGCGCAGTAGGGGGCATTGTGTTTCTGACAAACACATCTCTTGTTCATTTTGTCATTATGGTCACAATCATTATGATTACACTTTAGGAGCATTAGAGAGTCCGAAAGGCATTTTGTTAAACTCAAACAAGCCTTTGTGTGTACAAAAGGCAGTTTTCTCTTTGTCATTTTCGTCCATTAAAACTTGCCAATAGCCACTCTTTAAATCTAAAGATGTGAAGATTTAGACAAATTTTTTAGCAGTATTAAAAGACCGTATACCGTACTGTATAGGATACATTCACGGAACATATCGGTATCAGCGCGTAACGGAAACGGGTCTAATTTTAGCGCAGTGTGCAATAATTAACATCTGGTTAATTTTTCATCGCCAATTTATCGTTGTTTTGTTTGGTAAAGATGTGTTAAAAAATGAAATTTTAATCTTTTGGGCCAGAAATGCCACTCGCCCTGCAGGACGAGCCCTGTCCGAATATTCACTCGTCCGGAGCCGATTTCTACTCGTAATTACGAGCGGCCGAGTGGATTTGTCGAGCCTTGATGGTGATATGTCTGTGACAACCATCGTGAAGACTTAAGATTATTCACTGTACTTTCCATGAAATCTATAATTTAAAACATATTACACTATGATTGTTTAATGAACACATTTCTATTGTGGGTGAATAATCTTAGCTGTGTAATGAAGATAAAATTCTTATTTTTATCCCACTAATTCAGCTGCATTTCCAAAATTGTGAAACTAAGAGATACATGCATCTTCAAATTAACATTGTGGTGGACACCATGATTGTATATTCCAGGATTGTTGAGGTTTCATCAATAATTAATGTCAGCACACATGATTGTATGTAACACGATTATTAAGGGACCTGAACAGATCAGTGATTTGATACCTTATTGCTTTTTATATGCCCGTTTTTATCAAAACTGGACGTATTATAGTTTCACCCTTGGCAGGCGGGTGGCGGCGGCGTCCACAGCAGTGTCTGCTCTCTAATTCAAATAGTTTTCATCTGATCTTCACCAAACTTGGTCAGAAGTTTTATCTAGACAATATCTAGGTCAAGTTCAAATATGGGTCATGTCGGGTCAAAAACTAGGTCACGCGGTCACTTAGTGCATTTCAAGTATTTAGCATTGTGTCCAAAACCTTCGAACGGGCGTATCTTGTGACAGTTTGGCACTCTTGTTTAAGTATTAAACTATTATTAATGTGTTTGGTCAGATCATAAATGGCTTTAAAATGTGATTGTTAGTTTCAGGATTATTGACTTGTACTGACAGAAGGCAGGGCTTTTCACCCTTATATAACAGGGGCCGATATTCGGCCCCTTTCCAATTGAAAATAAGGTCATTTTTTCCCAACATTGGCAGAAGAATTTCCCAAATTGTAAAAAAAAAAAAAATACTTAAGAGACATATTGGGCATCTCCCAAATTGAAAGCAATGAGATCTTATATGATTAAGAATGCATCACAATGTTTCTTTTAATACTTCTGCTCAATAAAAAAGACCCTGTTTCAAAAACTTTTGAAAACACGGTCTTCCCAAAATGAGCAGTTATCGCGCATGAAATTCCCAATTTGAAAGGCTAGGGCCTCTTCCCAATTTCCTGATGAAAAGCCCTGGAAGGGCAATGATGTGACACATGATTGCATGTTAAAAAAATTAAGAGGTGTTTTGACAAATAATTGAATTGACAAATGGTTGCATGCTACATGAGTATTGCGGTATTGGGACATATAAATGATTTTGCTTGTGATTAGTATTGAAGTGTTTATAAGGAACACCAAAAATGCTGCATGTGATTGTATGTTTAAGGATTATTGAAGTGATGGGACAGAACATCAAGGATATTGATCATGATGATGTAGTTTAGGATTATTGAGTTGTCAAAAAAGTTCAATGATAAATTCAATAATGTTACACAGGATTTTATGTTGTAGGATAATTAGTTTAAACCTATTTATTTTAGCTCGATTGCATCGAAAGCCTTAGGCTTATAGAAACGCTCTTGAGAGAAGGAGGATTGTTGAGGATAATTGAGGTGTCTCATGTGTTTCAGGATAATCGAGGTGTCCGGACAGAAGATCAAGCTCCANGGGGGGGGGGGGGTGCAGTTTTCCTTACTTGGTCAGAACATAAGTTCCAATAGAATCTAGGCTGAATTTGAAACTGGGTCATGTGAGTTAAAAAAAAAATAGGTCACTAGTTTAAATTACAAAAGCATGTTTATACTCTAAAAGTCAATTTCTTTGTCTAATCTTCATGAACCTTTTGCTCTAAAGATATCTCAATAGAGTTCAAAACTAAAAATGAGCCTAGAAATTAAATATTTATGTTTCATTACATACTTTCATTATTTTGTTCTCTACCTTGTCTGAAGTTCAGTTCCTTATGATCTCAGGTGAGCGCCTAAACTCTTGTTATATTGTCTATTGATGTTTTAATTGAGAATTTGTTCAGAAATGAACATGTACACATATATTGTTTGTGGGTCCAGTGATGTTACACATTATATTATGTAACAGGGACTTTTACTGGGTATTTGAGGTGTCACATTGAAAAGATCAAACATAGTGACATATCTTATGTTAAAGGATTATTAAGGTGTCCGGTCCCTTCAATGCTTTGACACATTGATATGTCTGTGACAACCATCGTGAAGACTTAAGATTATGCACTGTACTTTCAAATGAAATCTATAATGTTAAAACATATAACAGTTTGATTGTTTAATAAACACACTTCTATTGTGGTTAATTAATCTTAGCTGTGTAATGAAGATTAAATTCTTATTTTTATCCCACTTATTCGGCTGCATTTCCAAAATTGTCAAACTAGGAGATACATGCATCTTCAAATTAGCATTGTGGTGGGAACACTGTCAGACACATGATTGTATATTCCAGGATTGTTGAGGTTTCAACAATTATTTATGATGTTGCACATGATCTTTTGTTTCATGATTATTAAGGTGTCAGCACACATGATTGTATGTAACACGATTATTGAGGGACCTGAACAGATCAGTGATTTGATACCTGATTGCTTTTTATATGCCCATTTTTTTCAAAACTGGACGTATTATAGTTTCACCCTTGGCGGGCGGGTTGCGGCGGCGTCCACAGCAGTGTCCGCTCTCTAATTCAAATAGTTTTCATCCGATCTTCACCAAACTTGGTCAGAAGTTTTATCTAGACAATATCTAGGTCAAGTTCAAATATGGGTCATATCGGGTCAAAAACTAGGTCACCCAGTCACTTAGTGCATTTCAAGCATTTAGCATTGTGTCCAAAACCTTCTAACGGGCGTATCTTGTGACAGTTTGGCACTCTTGTTTAAGTATTAAACTATTATTAAGGTGTTTGGTCAGATAATAAATGGCTTTAAAATGTGATTGTTAGTTTCAGGATTATTGACTTGTCCTGACAGAAGGCAGGGCTTTTCACCCTTATATAACAGGGGCCGATATTCGGCCCCTTTCCAATTGAAAATAAGGTCATTTTTTCCCAACATTGGCAGAAGAATTTCCCAAATTGTAAAAAAAAAAAAAATACTTAAGAGACATATTGGGCATCTCCCAAATTGAAAGCAATGAGATCTTATATGATTAAGAATGCATCACAATGTTTCTTTTAATACTTCTGCTCAATAAAAAAGACCCTGTTTCAAAAACTTTTGAAAACACGGTCTTCCCAAAATGAGCAGTTATCGCGCATGAAATTCCCAATTTGAAAGGCTAGGGCCTCTTCCCAATTTCCTGATGAAAAGCCCTGGAAGGGCAATGATGTGACACATGATTGCATGTTAAAAAAATTAAGAGGTGTTTTGACAAATAATTGAATTGACAAATGGTTGCATGCTACATGAGTATTGCGGTATTGGGACATATAAATGATTTTGCTTGTGATTAGTATTGAAGTGTTTATAAGGAACACCAAAAATGCTGCATGTGATTGTATGTTTAAGGATTATTGAAGTGATGGGACAGAACATCAAGGATATTGATCATGATGATGTAGTTTAGGATTATTGAGTTGTCAAAAAAGTTCAATGATAAATTCAATAATGTTACACAGGATTTTATGTTGTAGGATAATTAGTTTAAACCTATTTATTTTAGCTCGATTGCATCGAAAGCCTTAGGCTTATAGAAACGCTCTTGAGAGAAGGAGGATTGTTGAGGATAATTGAGGTGTCTCATGTGTTTCAGGATAATCGAGGTGTCCGGACAGAAGATCAAGCTCCAGATCTGGGACACGGCAGGTCAGGAGCGGTTCAGGGCCGTCACACGCAGCTACTACCGCGGCGCGGCCGGCGCACTCATGGTCTATGATATTACAAGGTAGGGCTTCTAGGCATACTCAAGCACATACTCAAGCACAGGAAGAATGGTATTTACAAAATAGTTGAGCTTGTTCTGGGGAAATTGGGATAAATGTATGTGAGTTAAGTGTTGTCCATGCTTAGCCTTTGCAGTATTCACAGGCTTATCAAGGACGACACTTTCCGCTTAAACTGTATTTTGGTTTAAACAAAAAATTCCATAAGAGGTGAACTGATCGTCTCTGAATAGGCTGTGTGGACAGCCCATTCTTATCTGGGACAACACTTTCCGCACATGCATAAAGCTTCACTTTTCCCAGAATGAGGCTCATTTAACACAACAACTATTGATTTAAGCATGTTTATTCCAATGTGTGATAGTATAATAATTGATGGTGTTTTATCTTTCAGGAGAAGCACATATAATCATCTAAGTAGCTGGCTTACTGATGCCAGGAATCTTACAAATCCTAACACAGTAAGTGCCATCACATATTTTTCAATCAGGTAGGATGCTGGGACACACTCCAGGTTTCATATAATGCCGCCTTAGGCGCATAAGGACTTCATAAACTTCGAAATACACAAACCACACACACACACTTAAACAATATGAGATGTATTACTTCAAAAATGATGTCATTCTCTTGAGTCAAAGCTATGCAATATGTTTTCTGTCCACACAGGCCTAACTGCTTTATTTCGCTGCCTATTTCGATTACTGGAACCTGTGTGTGTTTCAGGTAATATTTTTGATCGGCAACAAGTCAGACTTGGAGGCTCAGAGAGACGTCACATATGAGGAGGCGAAACAGTTTGCTGATGAAAATGGTTTGTATGATAAAATTTTGATTTCTAAAGGATTTTGTCATTTTTTTTATGCCCCCCTTCGAAGAAGAGGGGGTATATAATTTTGCTGGATGACGGTCTGTCGGCAGACCAGTTTGTTTCCTATCAATAACTCGTGAACGGATTGACCAATTTGCTTGATACTTCCCATGTGCATTTGCCTTGGACAGTAGATGACCCCTATTAAAATTGAGGTCACTAGGTCAAAGGTCACTGTCACAATAAGTGTGAAAATCGGTCGGTCACTGTTTCCGATCAAGAAATCGTCAACGAATTGACCGTTTGGCTTGATGCTTCACATGTGCATTGGCCTTGGACAGTAGATGACCCATAGTGAAATTGGGGTCACTAGGTCAAAGGTCAAGGTCACTGTCACAATAAGTGTGAGAATAGTTTCCGATCAATAACTCGTCAACGATTTGACCCAATGAATTTGCTATTTAAGAACTTTCAGTGAAGTACATTTGTGGCGTGTTCTGACAAAACTGGGCAAAATGCTTGTGCGTAAATTGTCATCCCAGATTAGCCTGTGCAGTCTGCACAGGCTAATCAGGGAAGACAATTTCTGCTTTTATGGAATTTTTGGTTTAAATGATGTCTCTTCTTAGCGAACATCTAGTTTAGGCGGAAAGTGTCGTCCCGGATTAGCCTGTGCGGACTGCTCAGGCTAATCTGGGATGACACTTTACGCACAAGCTTTTTGTCCAGTTTTCTCAGAACGCGCCACATTTAAGTTAAAAAGTCTTGCAGATTTTTGTTTTTCTTAGTTCACATACTCAAGGGCATGATGTACTTTACACAAATTCTGTGTTTTTCTTATGTTGAACTTTGGATTCAAAAAATGAAAAAGGGTATCCTGATCTTCCATACAGTGTGCTCTAAGTAAACTTTTCCAGTTTTAGAGATTCAAAAAAAAAACACACATACTTAACATAATAAAAACAAAACAATATAACCATTTCTTGAAAGGAATAGCAATACGAAGACTTATTTTATTTTGTTTAAAATAAGATCGAGTAATGGCAGTTGCAATTAAACTTCTAGTAAGCGATCAACCATAATAGAATTAGGGCATTGAAAGTTTGTTGAGTAAATTAATGGTTGAATTTTGTTCTATCCTTTATTAAAACCAATGCTCGATTTCATGTTTAAACTTTTCTCTTCTTTTTCTCTTTCAGGTCTTATGTTTTTAGAATGCAGTGCAAAAACGTAAGTATATTTGTACTTATATTCTACCAGTGTGGAAAGTATGAAGTGGTACACTAGCGATTGAATTCACTCTCTTAAAAATGAGGCCAGGCATGCCCTTTGCATGCTGGGAAATTTGTCGTCTGCTAAAATGTCGTCTGCTGAATTTCTAAAATTAGCATTTTCTTTGTTTTTTTTCAAAGAATACTATCAGAATAGCAAACAGTTTGGATCCTGATGAGACGCCACGTTCTGTGGCGTCTCATCTGGATCCAAACTGTTTGCAAAGGCCTTCAAAATCCGGTTCCAGCGCTCAAAGGGTTAAGAAACATGACCATACAATTGAATCAATACAAGGGTTTTATTGGTTTTCTATATAATTTAGTTTGGTTGCTCATTTTGACTTTTTTTTCCTAAATGTCACTCGGTTTGAAATATATTTCCTTTTCATGTTTAAGATATGAGAAGCACTCTAGGGAAACAGGGCTTAATGTATGGGCGTAAAGAGTTGTCCCTGATTAGCCTGTGCAGTCTAGGCTGATCAGAGAAGACACTTTCCGCTTTTATGGTATTTTTGGTAAAAAGAAAGAATCATCTACACAAAGAAGCGGAAAGTGTCATCCCTGATTAGCCTGTGCGAACTGCACAGGCTAATCTGGGATGACACTTTACGCACATCCAGTAAGCCCTGGTTTTCTACAGTGCTGTTCATTTATAATATTGTTCTTCTTGCAGGGGTGATAATGTAGAAGACGCATTTTTAGACACTGCAAAGAAAATATACCAAAATATTCAGGATGGAAGGTAAGTGTACATTAATACCAGTACCCGCATGACTTTCAGATCAAAGCTGAGTTTTGTTCTGGTCCACTGATATTTTACGAAGTTACGAGCCTTGGAATTTTCTCTTAAATAACGGTTTCCCAGACTTTTTTCCTAAATGTCAAATAGCCATGGACCTTAACTTTTGTCATGATCTTTTCAATGGGGATATACCTGCTGTGCGTCTTTGAAGTGCAGTAGGGGGCATTTTGTTTTACAAACACAGCTCTTGTTGCTCGTTATAGTGAAAAAGTGATGTGAGCAACAAAATAATAATAAATAACAAAAAAATCAAGACAATCGCAAACTGCAGGCCTTAAATAAACCAGGCAAAGGTAAATCAAATAAAGTTACTGCATTCTGTTGCTTGTTTCTTCAGTTTGGATTTAAATGCGGCCGAGTCCGGAGTGCAACACAAGCCTGCGCAGCCCCGAACACCCCTGAACACGGACCAGCAACCCAGTAAGGAGGGCTGTCAATGTTAACAGTGTGTCAAACATTTATCGTCGTCGTAACATAGTGGCCACCCAGTGACAGCATAGACAGAACAATCATTCTCTGTGACCGTGACCAAGTTCCCTGCAAGTGATTTAGTGTGAGCCATGTGATTTGGAAAGTTAGAAAGAAGCATCTTTGGGGAAAAATTGAGAATGTTTAAGCAGAGAATGTCAGGCTTATTTCGCTGTCATTCTATTCTATTACATTGTTTTCTATATATGTTCATGATCATGGCGTTCCTTACAATGCACAAATTCTAACAGAGAATGATAATTCTTCATGAAACAATTGATATATTTCAATAACTGCTTGTAATCCATTTGTAGCTCATTGTCCAAATAAAATTAAAAATTCAAATTTAATGTTAAGTGAAATTGAATTTTTTTCTAGAATAATTTATGTTTTGCCATTCATGCATTCATGTCTTATGCTTGACAAAGACTTTCTGGTATATTTAAGTCGATTATACCACTTTCTATGAGTGCCTATTTTCATTAGAACATTCTTTTAATAATAAAAATATTCTTTTCAGCAATTCAATTCTTAAAAAGGTTGTTTAGTTGTATATTTCTTTGTTTCATCAGCTTAATTTATTAATAAGAAGCTTTTTTAAGAGGGATTTAGTTACCACATTAGCAGCACGTGTACACAGCATAATTGTGTATGCATACTTTTGTGTGTTGAGTATGAGGTCTATACTTTATGTTATTCTATCAGTAAAGAAATTATAATGATCATTATTATCTAATTTACATAATTATCCCCCGCCAAAGGCGGAGGGATATTGTTTTGGCGTTGTCCGTCCGTCCGGCACTTTTGTGTCCGGAGCCATATCTTGGAAGTGCTTTGGCGG
>VMBQ01005030.1:54696-75493 GCA_007657795.1 Dreissena rostriformis | reverse complement strand
ATTTTGCGTATTTTTACTTTTAAATTAGGATTCGAATCGATATTCGATATCCGGGCTTTTGGATTCAAATTCGGATCAGATTGAAATTTTGGATTCGCTGCAGCACTATGTGTGACTACTCAACACAGGCTTAGATGACCCTCATCTGAACTATAAATAATTGTTTATTGAGCAAAATAATCAAGCATACTGGTTTAATAAATGAAATAATATTGCTTAACTTTGTTTTTAGTTGTTCGCTTGAACTAAGGTTACTACCACAAATTTCAACCCAGAGTGCCTAAAGGATTAAAAACCTATGAACTGTCAGCATACGCGCAAAACAAAACGTTTGCGGCGCGGTTTTAGTTCTTGAACAACATTCATTTACAAATTCTCACATACTATGAATATCGTGTTAAATGGAATAATTTTGAACGGATCGTATAAAGAAAAACACAAAAAACTTTTTTTAACTATACGTGTCGCGGATGAGTAATTTTTATGAACGATTAAATAGTCCACAATGTGCTACGTCAGGAACATAGTAATTTTGCGCAGCGCAGGTCATTCACAATCTGAGGCTATTAATAGAGAAGGGAACTACTGCGCGGCACGGAAGAGTATTCTCTACAAAACATGTTTGCTTCATGAAAATAGTCCACTGCGTGTTACGTTAAAATCGCATAACACAGCTCTCCTTAAAGGTCACAGGACTGGTGCAGGTCAGCCAATAGATGCATTTGTGAAGAGGCAGCGTAAATGAAATACACACGTGTGCGCGCAGCACAGCAGCTGAGGCTATTTATAAGCAACCTGAATAACAGCTGATTCCTTATCAGATCAACGAAGAGAAAACCCAAAACCATTTTACTAAGTGATAAGTAGAACCTTTATTTCATTATGTAAAGCAAAAAAAAAGTAATAAAAGAAAAATGTTTTATTTTAATATTCACATAAATTGCATTTCATTGCTTTATAATGATACGTATTAATTGAGAACAATGCTGACAATCGAAAATAATTTATCCATATTCGCTTAAACTCATAACACATTTCACGCGGTGAATATGCGACTACGATTTCTCCTGTATTCTCAATTGCACAGGTGATAACAATATTCGGCGTAAATGCTGACTTTGAAATAAAGTTAGAAAATTTATGTTTCTAAATAATTAAATTGAAAATTATTGTGTATTTTTTCACTTGTTAGTCGCATATCCACCGCATCAAATATGTGTTATTATAGTCAAACCATATTATAGTGTTCGTAGAAAAAAAAATACCATGTTAGATTATGTGTGTCTTCACATGGCTTTTTATGAGTTTATTTCTTCTCCATCCAAATATATAGTATGTCTTTATTTGATTAACATGCAGTTTTCTTTTGACACATGCAATTAAATCACACTTTCATAACCTCATCATGCGAAAATGGGTCTTATGGCGTTTCGGCCAGCGTAGCTCAAGCCCAGCCTGCACAACTGGGCAGTCTGGTCAGTGGCGATGCTGTGCGCTATAAAATGATACAAGGTTTAATGGTTGCATTATGCATGTCCTGACCAGACTGCAAGATGCGCAGGCTGGGCTATAGCTATGATGGCCGCATATGGAATAAGGCCCATTTTTGCATGACACGGTTCTTTAAAAATATCATTGCATATTGTACATGACACATTTTAGCACAATGCTTTTTAATATAAAATTGAATTCAAACAGTGTAATTAAAAGCAAACGGACAAATAAGGGTAGCCTATTCAGTCGTTCAGAAACGATTTCCAGACAGGCTGACCGAGTACGTCAAACATTTGTGGTTAGATAATTAAACAATTTCCCTCTTATCATGACACTTTACTCTTTTGGTAGATTTTTGTTTTCTCATCTTAATAGCAAAACTATGTAATCAACATTTATCAATAGACCATTATGTCTTCCCCTGACGATTACAGACCATGAAATTCAGCGAGATGGATTTTGACGCGTAATTGTAACTTGGCCACAATTTGTGTTACATCACAGACGAAGTGAGTTGGCCAAAGTTCTCTCAAATCAGCCATTGAAACAATCAAAGGTATTTATTCGTGTCTGCTCGCGTTCTGTAGAGGTCATTTAAGGTGAAAAGCAGTGGGTTAAACAGCTACCCCGAAAAGGTGCACTGGTGTTCTATACTGATCTTTATGACTACCTAATTCATGAGTTAAAAGTATTGCTCATATTGCTTATTTATTTTCATCAATTATCTTCTTGTATAGTTTGAATTTGTATATGGTGTAAAAAAAATAAAGTTTTGTAAAAGGAATTTCCATCATGAAATTATATTCTTAGTGCGATAGGTTTCAATATTGTAACAATATTCATTTAATATGATGGTGACTGCAAATTTTATTTTATATTAATTGGTTCTCATTATACATTTTCATAATATTGTCCATGCTTTCAGAGTTCAAGTTATCTCTTTAACATCAATAGTATGATAAACAGTGCACACACATCTCGACCTGTGCTTTCAGACTCACTCTTTATAAATTTTGAATGGGTTGTATATATTTCAAACTTGCGATTTAGAAAGCGATAACTTAATTTCGAAAAATGAATTGTGTCAAAGGTTTAACAATAGCGAACAACTTCAATGCCTTCAGCGCTTTGATAAATAACATTTACTTGGGCAATTAGAGGTTTTAATGGCTATTACATTTAAACCCTTGCATGTAAAAAGCCTGT
This sequence comes from Dreissena rostriformis, assembly GCA_007657795.1. Taxonomy (NCBI): domain Eukaryota; kingdom Metazoa; phylum Mollusca; class Bivalvia; order Myida; family Dreissenidae; genus Dreissena; species Dreissena rostriformis. The sequence continues at coordinate 72,793 of VMBQ01005030.1, read as the reverse complement.
AAAATGTCTGTAAAAAGCAAAACAAAAAAGAAATCATCAAAGAACAAGATGTGTTTGTGAAACACTATGTCCACTTTTGAGCGATTTTGACCCATAAATTTGACCTTTGACCTTGAAGGATGACCTTGACCTTGACCTTTCACCACTCAAAATGTGCAGCTCCATGAGATACACATGCATGCCAAATATCAAGTTGCTATCTTCAATATTGCAAAAGTTATGGCCAATGTTAAAGTTGGCGCAAACAAACAAACAAACAAACAAACCAACCAACCAACAGACCAACAGACAGGGCAAAAACAATATGTCCCCCAGTATATACTGGTGGACATAAAAATTGATTATAATAAGTATTAATAAATATTGACAATTTCAACATTACTATAAACAGAGCATTAGACAGTTACACTATATTCCAAGTCATAGCCTATCCATTCATTCTCTGCAATATCTGTAATGCCCCTAAACATTAGAAAGTCATGGGCAACAACATCATTATTAAACAATTTAAATAATGGACCATCACAGGCTGGTTATTTGCATCTCACATAAAGTGCAATTTATTTAGTCCAGTGGCACTTGAATAGTGACATCTGAAGAAAGGTGCACTCAACACCTCTTGTTTTTTTCGTTGCAGTTGTTAACATTCATTGTGAATGCTTTTTATAACATGATCAAGTATTTTTGCAAAAAGGTAATTATTTTTCAATTATTGTTTTCCTTGCATAATAGCTAGGGTCTAATTTAAGAAAGCTGTAACTTATCAAATGACTTTCACTGATAAAAGTTCAGCGGGGCATATGGACGGCGTAACTATTTAGTGACAGTATGATATGTTCAAAACTTTGGTGAAGGTAATATATTAAACACACAGACAAAAATAAAGAAAAACAAAATTTACACAGGACAAACCTCATCAATTCCTTGCATGATTTGACAGATATTGAACTTGAACAAGATAATAGTCACTAACATTTTTTGTTGAAACTTACATAGTGGAAACAAATGAGGTCTATCAACATAACACCTACTCATCTAGATTGACCAACATTAGCCACAAATACCACCCATAATCTTCAATTTGTACAATAAACATGAAAACAACAATGTATGTGTCCATAGGGCAGAGATGCCCTTCATTCCACTCATTCCACTTTTGTCTCAAAGCGCCACATACAAAAAAAAACTCAGCCTTGATCTGAAATCCATGCAGGTAGACTCACACACCAAAAATCAGGTAAGTGTCTGAAAGCATTTCTGAAAAAAATCCGGAACAGTGTTATTTTTGACAAAAATGTTGAGGCTAAGGCCTGTTACTCCGTCAAAAATTGATGGACCTGAAAAAAACTTTAATTTGATCTGTAAGTTCTGTAGGTAGACTCACACATCAAAAATAAGGTCAGTATCTAAAAGCGTAATTTTAAAGAAAATTCCAAAGTCTAAGGCCTGTAACTTTTTAAAAAATCCATGGACCAGAATGAAACTTCAAATTGATCTGTAAGTCATGTAGATAGACTCACACACCAAAAATCAGGTAAATATCTACAATCATTAAGGAAAAAAGTCCGGAAAACTGTTATTCTAGAGAACATTTCTTAATCCTTTGTAAAAAATTAATGGAACGGAACGAAACTCGAACTTGATCTGTAAGTAATGCAAGGCGACTCACACACCAAAAATCAGGTTAATATCTCAAAGTTTTTAGTAAAAAAAATCCAAAAATGGAATGCTTGATGGACGGACAGACTGATATGGCACACTACCGGGAGTAAAAAAATCAAAATTAACCTTTTTTGGTTCTCAGTTATTAACAAGAGTTCCGCAGTCAGAGACATATTGCAGCCCCTTAAACAGGGCCTTGATTTTCACACTAATTGTGACAGTGACCTTGACCTTTGACCTAGTGACCCACATTTCAATAGGGGTCATCTACTGTCCAAGGCCAATGCACATGTGAAGTATCAAGTCAATCGGTCAATTGGTTGACGAGTTATTGATCGGAAACGATTTTCACACTTATTGTGACCGTGACCTTGACCTTCAACATAGTGACCCCAATTTCAATAGAAGTACATACTGTCCAAGGCCAATGCACACGGAAGTATCAAGCCAATCAGTCAATCTGTTCAAAAGTTATTGATTTGAAATGAACTGGTCTACCGAGAGACCTGACAGACCAACCGACTGAAGTTCATCCAGCAAAACAATATACCCCATCTTCTTCGAAGGGGAGCATTCAAATTTATTTTTTACATCTATGTTCACTTAATAAACATGAATTTTGCATAATGACAAAAAAAGCATTTTTTATTTTATTTTTGAATGGCAATACGTAACCTCGTGGATTTAGATCATTTTGTGTTTGCACCTAATGAAAATAAGCGAAACAAAAATGTGCACGCAGATTCAAATATTATCTATTGAGATTTCCATGTTACCTTGAGATCAATGGCATTATCAGGGCCGCTCCTGCATGTGGCAATCTCTTCAAGACTGAGGACTGACGTCATTGTTTACACCCAACCAATTACTTCCAGGAATATTGCCATTTGGAGCTGAAACACAATTGGCAATAACTTTTCTTCATGCCAAGGATATACAATCAAATGTATAAAATATATTTGAGCCTCGCTCTGGGAAAACTGGGCTTGATGCATGTGAGTAAAGTTTTTTCCCAGATTACCCTGTGCAGTCCGCACAGGCTAATCAGGGACAACACTTTCTGCTTTAATGGTATGTTTTGTTTAAGGGAAGTATCTTTTAAGCGAAAGTCCAGTTTAGGCGGAAAGTGTTGTACCTCAGGTTAGCCTGTGTGGACTGCACAGACTAATCTGGGACGACACTTTAAGCAAATGCATTAAGTCCCATTTTACCAGAGTGATCATCAGGCTCATTTGTATACAGGAATTTATAATGTTTGTTTGTTTTTGGTGTGACAAAACGTTAAATTAACCCTTATTTGACTAGCCAATGTAAAATGTCCACATACTAAACGTGTGTCTGCATTACAATCTTTGAGGACAGTAGTGCACTTAATGTCTACCAGAGGAAAGCAAAATCAGCGCAAACAGTATTTTTGTAGCTTTGACAAAATGCATCACTACCCGCCAAGAATGTGATATTAGTTTAATTATATATTCACAAAGTCCTGCACACCCAATCTACTTTTGATAAAGATAAAAGGCCTAATTGGCATATAATTTTTTAAGCATCATGGCTACTCGTATCATTTTTCTGATGCAAAACTGCACTTTGCCCTTACTAAGATTGATCTAATTTACTAACATAACTAAATGTGTATACAGATTATAATTTCTTGCAGAATTTTATAGTATTCACAGTAAAGAAATTTAAAAGAAAATGACATAAATGAACGTACAATAAATCTGTAAACAAGTCCATTATATATATATAAATTACATCATGCAAATAATTCTCTTCCATTAAAAGGTCAGCGACAGTGGTACAACATTACAGGATGGAATACCAATGTAGCCATGATGCAGCTTTAAGCAGCTTCCTCCATCCAGGATGAGATAACAGACCAGCCGATATGTTATCCTGTGTGTGTGTGTGTGTGTGTGTGTGTGTATTTTGGAGTTTATTTGTAAGTCCTGCCATATCTTAGGCTGCCCCTATGACCTGCTTCCTAGATTTACAAAGGCAATCACATCTTCTGTTGCCCTATCTCGCCTTGCGCCCACCAACCCCACCCCAAAACAAGGTTAGGTCTTTTGAGTGCAGTATGCAAACACGTAAAATTGAATTTAAACATGACCATAGGGCACAAATGACCCTTCATTTTACTTTTGTCTTAAAACTCCGCTCATCTCAAAAACAAGCTGTTTTGGGGCAAAAATCTGACTGTTGACCTCTTATTGTGACCTTGACCTTTGAGGTTATGAGACAGATGAAACATGAAACACCAAGTCTCCTCATGGAAGTCATTTGAGGAAAATTATCTTCCTATTGCATAATGAATGAACAAGAGCACCGCAGAGCAGGTGCCAACGCTCGGCTGTGGGTGCAGTTTTGAATACAAAGAAAAAAAAAAGAAGAAAAAAACCTTTGACCTTTGACCTTGAAGGATGACCTTGACCTTGACCTTTAACCACTAAAACTGTGCAGCTCCATGAGATACACATGCATGCCAAATAACAAGTTGCTATCTTCAATATTGCAAAAGTTATGACCAATGTTAAAGTTTTCGGACGCCCGGACGACGCGGACGGCGGACGAGCTGGCTATGACAATACCTCGGGTTTTCTTCGAAAACAGCCGAGCTAAAAATATAACCCAAACAAGCTTCTTTTTTTTTTGCAAATTTGACATTTGACCTTTAAGCATGACCTTGACCTCTGAAGTATGGAGACAGGTTAAACACATAAAATGTTCTCTTCTCATGGTGGTCTGATGCATGAAGAATGACAAAGTTACTGTCCATACACGCTGTTTTATAGCAAAACTTGAATTTAACCCTTTGAGCGCTGGAACCGGATTTTGAAGGCCTTTGCAAACAGTTTGGATCCAGATGAGACGCCACAGAACGTGGCGTCTCATCAGGATCCAAACTGTTTGCTATTCTGATAGTATTCTTTGAAAAAAAATGAAGAAAATGCTGATTTTAGAAATTCAGCAGACGACATTTTAGCAGATGACAAATTTCCCAGCATGCAAAGGGTTAAAACTCTAAGTGCGAACTTGACCTTTGAGGTGGGGGAAACACGTGTTGCATGTGACACATATTCTAAGGATGGATTGCATTTATGCCAACTTATTTTAAAATCCATCCATACATGGCAAAGTTATGGCTGAGACAGCAAATGTCACATAAACATACAGATGGACATGCATACAAATGAACAGACATACAGACAGTGCAACTGTTATATGACACCTTCTTGGAAGTGAGATATATAATCCTCACGTTTTTGCAGGAATATTCATGAACTGAATAAGACTTCAAATATTGCTGTTGATCTAGCCAAATTTCCAAATTATTATCAATTTTCATGGACTATAAATTCAACAACTACTACATTATGAATAATGGTGATTCATGCCACCATTTTCCAATTTTGATTCATGTTTATCAATAAAAAAACATATATATTTAACATTATTCAAAGTCAGAGAGTGAAATTTTGCTCGTTTGAATATAATACATACATTCTTTGCATACTTGAAAGTATGGCATTTAGTTTTTAATTGTCATTTTGCAAAACTGCAAAAAAAAGTATTTTTAATACAAATGACAAGTCCCTGTAAAGCTGCAAAAGTAAAAGTTTGTTGTCACGTGGAAATGTAATTACATCTCATATGGATGTGACATTAATGGCATCATTAGGTCATTCCCCTGTTTCCAGGTAACTTGTATTCAAACCCTGAAGCATTTAGCAGTTTCACTCATTGTAACCATGATAAATATTGCTTCGCAACAAGGTTTTCATCTATTGATCAATTCCCATACCATCAAGTTTGTATTGAATCCTGGCAACTAAAAAGAGTTGACACTATAATAAAGCAGCAGAGATAAACTCATGAGATGCAACATTTTTTTTTTAACACATATATTACAATAAGGTAGTGGAAGTCTAAAGATGTATTGCAAAAACATTCCCCACACCCTCAATTTTTTGCAGGAATATTCATGAACTGAAGAAGACCTCAAGATAACAATATTTCTACATTATAAGCCGATTTAATAATAAGATAGGTCCCCAACTGTAGGTCCCTAATTGGGATTTACTTAAATTGCCTTTTTTATAAGACCTCAATTTTTTCATAAGAACAGCAATAATTGAACTTTTAAAGTTTGCTTTTTGGTCATTGTGGTAGTAAGCAAAATATAACAATATGCATTATATATAATTATTAACATTCTTTAGCTTGTAGTATGTTTAGTTACTACTGTTAGCAAATTTCTATATTAACTACATGGCAGCATAAATCAAGGAATCTTTTATTATTGAAATTAAACAAGGATATCAGTAAAACTGATGGATGCTCCCCAATGATGCTTTGTCGATATATGAGTTAATTGTGTGAAAAAAAATAAAAAAATATGTGACATTGAGAAAATCTATTATTAGCCTTGGTGACCTTGACCCCAGTGACCTCAAACCTCATGAAAAGGAAGTGGAGGATGCAAGGTACCTACATGCCAAATATGTAAGAGATCGGTAAAGTATTGAAGGCGCAATGAGAAACTGTAACAATTTGAGTGGGACGGAAAATCTATTATTAGCCTCGGTGACCTTGACCCCAGTGACCGCAAACGTCATGAAAAGGTAGAGGTCCATGCAAGGTACCTACATGCCAAATATGTAAGAGATCGGTAAAGTATTGAAGGCGCCATGAGAAACTGTAACAAAAGTGTGACGGAAGGAAAGAAGGAAGGAAGGAATAACGGAACTTCAAACTGGCAACTATATGCTCCCCATATATATATATATATATAGGGAACATAAAAACATTAATGTCCATTTAAGACGCATTTTCAGTTTTAATTTTCAAATCATATTACCACATTCAAATCTCTTGAATACTTCATTATTGTTGTCATCACTTCCAATAAAAAAAGGATGCTGAACTTGCACACATTCATACAGTCACCATAAACACCATGATCATCTTTATCCAGACACATTTGCACATGTCACCACCCCTGGAACTTTCTGTCTGGATGTGATTGCTGTACAGTGCATCCCATCCAACCAAGTAGATATGTCACACTGACTTGAGGAAAGATCTCATCACAATTTCAAATTTGTTCATCCCACTGGGACAATGTGGCAATGTCTGTCCATTTCAGCTGCTTAACAAAGTCCTGAAACCATCTAGTGATTCCGAATGACCACCCTCCTGTTTCCATTGGAACAGCTTGTTAAGGGATACATACAGCTAAAGTAGTGATGTACATCTTCCAAGAATCACCACCAGTGTTAAGTCTGGTGACAAGTCAAGCGACAACCCAGAGATCCTCCGTAAGTCAGGTCTGTTGCGGGCTGCTGGGGAGGGACGTCCTTTCTTTCACATTGTCCATCCAGCTTTTCTTCTGACGCCTCTACGGTGACCTCTCTCTAGGATGCCCTGGAGCACAGTCGCGCACAGAGAATCATGCCTGGTGACATGTCCCAACCAAGCAAGCTTTTGTTGTTTGACAATCGTCAGGAGGGGTTCTTGTGGGCCAACGAGTGTTGCGGACGTACTCGTTGGTCTTGTGCTCCATGTAGGAGATGCGGAGCAGTCTTGGGAGACACTTGTGTTCAAAGGCCTGTATCCTGCCTTCTGTGTCCGTGTGAAGTGTCAAGGTCTCGCAGCCGTACAGTAGGATGGACACTACCAGGGACTTGTAGAGCCTAACCTTGGTGGCAAAGCTGATTGAGCTGCTTGTCCACAACCTGCTAAATCTGGCCATCACTTCGGTTGCCATGGCAATTCATAGTCAGAAGTCCGCGGTACTGGTACCATCCTTCGACAGGGTTGCTCCCAAGTATCTGAAGCTGGTCAATTCTTCCAGCTTCTCGCTGTTCATAATGATGTCTGCAATGGTGTTGTTCACCATGCTCATGCTCTTTTATGGAGTCTGTTGGTGACATCTTGGGAGTTCACTGCTCATGCCACCCATGAGGTTAATGTCATCAGCAAATCTCAAGTTGGAGATAAGTCTGCCACGGATGGAGATGGAATTGTGGTGGTCTTCTACAAAAAAAAAGGTTAAACAGGACAGCAAACTTCTCTGCTGATCTTTCCATAGAGTTCTTGATGACTTGCACCAGCCCATCATCAATTTTGAATTATCTCAGAACCTGCCATAGGCAATATTGCCATACGCGGTCAAAAGCTTTAAAGTCGATGAAGTTGTTGAAGAGCTCACATTGTTGTTGTAGGTGTTTCTCAATTATGACTCTGCAGTTGAAGATTTGTTCCACTGAGCTTTGTCCAGCTCTGAATCCAGTCTGCTCTTCCGCCAGCAGTTCCTCAGCCATACTTTTCAGTCAGTTGAGGATGATGTGTAGCATGACTTTGCTGGGATGGCTGATGGTGTATTAATTCTCGCACAGCTTGAGGTTGCCCTTTTTGGTAGGGGGATGACCAGAGACTGGGTCCACTCCTTTGGCACTTCTTCTCTTCCCAGACCTTTAGGCATTGTACCGTCATTTCTTCATCAGCTCCGATGGGACGTTGTCCACTCCTGGATAGTTTCCTGCCTTCAGACTGATCACTGCCTCCTTCTTCTCTGCCTTTAGTATGGATGGACTTTGCGTCGTCTGCTTCAGAATCTGGTCTGGGATTGCTCTGAAGCAGACTGGGGTCTGGTTAAAGCAGGTAGTTATAGATGTCGCTTAAGTATTCGGTACCCTGTTCAGGACTGCGGCAATCTCAGTCAGGAGGTTCTCGACAGCGTCTGCTATAACACTGGCCTTGGGCTGACTGGTCTACTGAGGGTCTTAAGGGTGCTGTAGGCCTACTAACTGCTGCTTATGGTCATCTCTTTGTCAATTTTGATACATCTTTCCTCGTGATACATCGATTATCTTCGGAACATCCATAAAATTATGGAATCTTCAATTCAAAACTACGGCTTTTGGTTTGATAACGTTTTTTATCAAGTTTTTGTTTTTAGCATTTCTTCACAAAAGACACACAAATTTATGTTGATGGTAACAGGTATTGTGTTTGTTACGATGTATTTTGTTGATTGAACTCGATTTTATAGACATTATTGAGACATTTTTGTTAGATGTTTTTTTCCTTTATCAAGACGAACTATGAGCTGCACGAATGTACTCATAAAAACTCAAAGCATTCAAGAAGAACTAAGGTAGTTGCATATTCTTGACGTTGAAAAAAGTAAATTCGGGACAAAAAAAACAGTTAGGCCAACCTACTCAACCTTATTTCTTTAATGTTAGTTGAAACAAATAACTTTTTTTTTTCCACAGAAATAAACAAGACGCATTATTTCTTTTTCATTCACTCAACTGTCTTTTGTGTCATTAAATGAATAGGGATTAAACATGAAATTACTTAAATCAATCTTCATCATCCACTTCATCATTTTAATGATAATTAAAAGGCCTCAGATACACAAGGAAACATAATGTTCAAATTGTATTATTATGTCAGCAGATGGTTTTGAATTCATAAAGTTATAATAATAATAATGAAATATTAATGATTGAATGCTGGGACCCTGGTGGGTGCAGGGCAAAGCCCTGCTAGTGGGTCCAGGGGGGCGAAAGCCAGGAAGCTCCATGATTTTAGTGATTTTGAAGGTTTTGACAACCATTCTCGAGCATGTCACGCCTTATAATGTACTTTCATTAAAGTGCCTTCTTATAATGCCAAAAAAGTGCATAGTTTATACGTAATACGGATGGATAAAGCCGGAAGAAATGCTATAAAGAAGAATTTAGCAATTGTCTGTGATAAGTGGGAAATGTTGTGTACGAAAAAGAAGAAAAATGAGTTTAAATAGGTGATTTAGATCTAGTTAAGTGTGAAACATCAAATGAATTGACTTTACTCTGGCGATGTAAGGGGGGCGTACGCCGGTTCCCCTCCCCCCCTTGGAGCCGCCTATGCACAATGAAATTGGATATGTAGCAATATTAATAAATTCTGATGATGGTAAAAAAACAAAAAAACAATTATTGATCAGCTTTATACCAAAGGCATTTTGGGCAGATGCATTTCATAGCATTCACTAATGGCTAAATATTGAAAACATTACCTTATTCTGTATTTCTATAAGGCAATTATCAGTTTTTCATTCTATTTCATAGATTTAAAAATAAATCTGTGTTAAAACTCAATTAGCCCTGGAGATGAATGCAATTTGCCCTTATGATGAACATGAGTTTACCTGATTGGCAGAGGCATATAGATGGGGATTTACCGCATACACATTTCAATTAACATGACTCAATCTATCAAGAATTAATTAATTAACTCCACAACAAGAAGCCCATAATGTCTTTTATTTTGCATACTTTTCTGTGTCACCCCAGTGCTACAAGTGGTATGATTGTTGTTATGTTTGAATAGACGCAAGAAGTGATCATGCCATTTGTGCTCCTTTTTAAAACTTATTTTAGTTAGCAAGTTGACAAATTCATAATCTTATCAATTCAACACAGGACTGTAACAGCAATTATTTGAATTATTGAAAGTATAAGGGATGGATAACCCAATCAGTGCTTAAATGATAAATATGTGTTCGTCTTATATTATGGCAAATGGATACGACTCACGAGGAACTCAGTGGGTATTGATAATCAGCTATTTTTCAATAAAAAATAACCTCTGCATGGGAACCAAACAGTTATTTGAAGGAAAGGTTCATTTGATATGGTTCCAAAAGCCTGAACCAGCTGAGTCCCGGTTGTGTTTTGTTAATGAGTTTTTTTGCTGTTTTAAAAAGTATTTCAGTAATATCATGGGGGTAAGCTAACTAACTCACATAATTCCTGGGTAAGCTGGTTTACCAGTATGAAGAGTACAAACTTAAAGCCAGCCGAGTTGATATTTCTCACAACAATTTGGTTTTCTAAACTGACCAGAATTGATCAGTTTTCGTCAGAAACATTCTAAAGCTTAACTCTTCCATACTGATTTTCGCAAAAATTGTGCCAACAAATGCCAAAAGCATCAAAAATACGAAACCTAATCATGTACATAACGGAATCCTCAATACTATTATTAACCTGTGACGTATGTACGCTTTAGGTCACGTGAGAGCCAATTTCACGTGATTTCCACTTCCGCGCTTTTCAAAACAAAGAAGAACTACTAAATAACACAGTTTCTCCATGGCAAATAACGTTGTAAACAATGATGCAATGGTCATGTGGATTTATATGTGACCCACGCGTGTTAAAATTTAGATCATTTCTGTCCATGGACAGAAATTGAGAAGCCCTATCTTTGTACTGAATTTGGGCATTTCTTGACCGATTTTGACCTAATGTTTTGCACATCTGACATAAATACCATCACATTTTGACTCATAATCACTTCTTTGCGACACATAACAACAAGAGGGCCAAGATGGCCCTAGATCGCTCACCTGTGAAATTAGCTTGCCCAGTGGCATGATTTGAACAATCTTTGTCAAATATCAAATATCAAAGCTGCGTGCTTTGTGGTTAAAGATAAACAAGGTTTTTCAAGCTTTTACCTGGTCCATGTTTTTCAACGGACCGGAACCACTTTTGAACTCAACCAACATAACATTAAGACAAACATTTTGACAAAGTAACATGAAGATTGGGCATGAAATGTAACTTCTACAGTGTTTACAAGGTTTTTCTTTTTTTGACCTAGTGACCTAGTTTTGAACTGGATTGAGGTATCATTGGGACATATCTTCTGACCAAGTTTCATGAGGATCGGACAAGAAATGTGGCCTCTAGAGTGTTTACAAGGTTTCTCTATAGCCAAATAAGGAAAACTGCCCCGCCCACTCGCAGCCATGTTTTTCAACGGACCGGAACCACTTTTGAACTCAACCAACATATCGTTAAGACAACATTTTAACAAAGTTACATGAAGATTGGGCATGAAATGTGACTTCTACAGTGTTTACAAGGTTTTTCTTTTTTTTGACCTAGTGATCTAGTTTTTGACCCAGCATGACCAAGTTTTGAACTGGATCGAGGTATCATTGGGACAAATCTTCTGACCAAGTTTCATGAAGATCAGACAAGAAATGTGGCCTCTAGAGTGTTTACAAACCAATGTTGACGGACGGACGGACAGACGACGGACAAAGACCGATCCCAAAATGGGAAAGTATACCAACATCAACTCGGCAGGCTTAAAGCCACAAACTGACAACTGTCCATATTGGATTAGGGATCTGCGGATTGTATACAAAGATTTAAAAATATGGATAAGTTTTGGTATACTGTTTACTAAAAATTATTTATATCATTAGGCATAATCTAATCTCGTTATCTACTTTTGATAAAATTTAAACACATTTAATGTATCAATATTGCTGACATAACATTTCTGACATGATTGATATTAAGATTTTTAAGACAGCATGAATTTTTAAACAAATAATTTATATATATATATATCCTTCAACAAACAAATTACTGGGAATCATATCATCATGACTTCATCATCAAAAGAGTAAATAGTGTTATCAAGGTCAGAACCTAGTTATTTCAGGAGTTTTGATCATGGTAAATTGTCTGTAATTTGCATATAAAACAATGAAATTAGCCAAGACAAACTACAGAACAATACCAGATCAAGGTATTAAGAACACAGTTATTTCAGAAACAGTTTCTGACCATGGTCAAATCTGATTTGGCTTTGAATTGCATATCAAACACTTTTGTTTTGAAATTAATTTAGACCAGACCATCATCATTATAGGTACAGAACAAAACAAGTGATGTGTTTGAGAAACACTGTGCCCCCTTTTGAGCGATTTTGACACATATATTTGACCTTTGACCTTACAGGATGACCTTCACCTTAACCTTTCACCACTCAAAATGTGCAGGTTCATGAGATACACATGCATGCCAAATATCAAGTTGCAGCTATCTTCAATATTGCAAAAGTTATGACCAAGGTTAAAGTTTTGGGACAGACAGACAGACAGACAAACAGACAGACAGAAAGACAGACAGGCCAAAAAACAATATACCGCCTCTTCTTCGAAGAAGGGGGCATAACCAGATCATGGTCATAACCATATATCACAGTTGCATAAATATGGTCAAGCCATTGTCTTTACAATGGCAGTTGTTTATTGTCATATCATAATCATAGCGGTATCATTATATAAACTAGCCTTGTGTAGACCATGATCACACATGTGTTGGTTATGGTGTAAATTTTACAAACAGATTAATCATGGTTCAAACATGTATATATTATTGTCTAAACAGAGCTGGACAAATTCATCTGGGTACACATATTAAAAAAAATTAAAAAAATAAAAAAATCTTTGACCATGATTATTTTTGCAGTGTCTGTGCAAAATAAAGAGCGCACTCAAGCCTAAGAATACTCATGTGAAATAATATATCTTTAAATGAAAAATGGACTTGTTATCAATAGAACCAGAGGATATAAAATAATTGCTTCGATCAAACCCAACCCACCTCCCTTCTCCCAAACATTTTAACTATAGGTTGATAATTTGTTACATAATACACAGTCATGTACCACTTCAAACTCTCACCTGTTCATAGAAAATCCAATATACTCTTAAATCTATTCCAAAAAATGGAGAGTTTATAAAACAATAACATAACAGCAAATGTTCAATTAAATGTTCAACTTTTTTTACAGCTGTGTAAATTCCATTATTTTTTCAATTTTGTATGTGTGTGACTATATATAACATGTCATTTTTCACCTGTCCTTTAATATATTGACATTAGATTCCCTTCAATGTTCACTATATACATATGTTTAATTTTGTGTTATTTAATTTATAACTAATTATTTAAAATATAAAATTAACTCTTAAAATTAACACTTATTTATTAATTTAGCAAACATGCACTAGTATTTACACTCTGTCACCACATTATAAATTCTGTTAAGAAGGCCAATAAACTTTACTTCAAACTGAATCATTATGCAAATTTCGTGACAAGACAGTAAGCATGTCAAATAAATTTAGATTGAATATTTTGTCTCCAATTTTAGTGCAATTGTTAGCGCAAATATGATCATGATTATCGTGTGCCATTTTTGTATTTTTCTACTTTTGTTTGTTTTAATGAATTTAAGACTATGTTATTGCATAATCATGTGTGTATCAGACTTTAAACACTGGTGTACGTAGCATTATTTTAATGTTTGTGATTTCTTGTGATGTACATTGTTTAAGGACTCAAACCAGTGAACATTTCAAGACCTTTGCATATAAAATAGCTTATTAAATATTATAATTAATTGTAAATTACTGATAAAATTTAACTTATACTCTTGACTATTTGATAATATGGGTATGATAAAAAAAATAGACAGGTTAATCAAAGCAGTTTAAACATGTAATACGCCCAAGTATAGGCAGGAAGTCTTCTTTATTATGTATTCAAAAGTCAACAATTTATCAATTCAACACTAAATATTGAAATCAAATGACATCTCATTTCAAATGCATTGCCTCAGGCACAACCTGTTTACTGTTAAATTATTTTTGGCATAAGTATTCTGTGTATTGACGTATTTTAATTGATGATAAAACTAGTGCAGATCTTTATTCAATGTTTCAACCTTAAATAAAAAGAACACAAATAATAATAACAATAGTAATAATAATAATAATAATAATAATAATAATTATTATTATTATTATTATTAATATTATTATTATTATTATTATTATTATTATTATTATTATTATTATTATTATGATTATTATTACTATTATTATTATTATTATTATAATTATTATTATTATTATTATTATTATTATTACTATTATTATTATTGTTATTATTATTATTATTATTAAATACGTTATCAATTTGGTTAAGATTGAATGGAAGCCGTTACAGACAAAGGAAGCAGAAGTTTCAATTTTGAATAATTTCCATTAACTTTGTTGCATGTTTTATGCTAATCTTTTATGAAAACCGAGCTGCATGTCCTTGCAAAGTCAAAAAGGGGACATTTCCAATTAATTTTGCATACATGATTTTTTTTTTATACTTCTGAACACAAAATTGATTGTTCTGATAGGTATTTAATGTCAAAGTAACATTTTAATTATTTTTCTGAATATCAGATTTAAATAACAATGACAAAGACACCAATGACAAAGAGACCAATGACAAAGACACCAATGACAAATACACCAATGACAAAGACACCAATGACAAAGAAACCAATGACAAAGACAATAATGACAAAACACCAACGACATAGACACAAATGACATAGACACCAATGACATAGACACCATGACATAGAGATCAATGACAAAGACACCAATGACATAGACATCAATGACAAAGACACCAATGACAAAGACACCAATGACAAAGACACCAATGACAAAACACCAATGACATAGACACCAATGACATAGACACCAATGACATAGACATCAATGACAAAGACACCAATGACATAGACACCAATGAAATAGACACCAATGACATAGACAGCAATGACATAGACACCAATGACAAAGACACCAATGACAAAGACACCAATGACAAAGACACCAATGACAAAGACACCAATGACAAAGAAACTAATGACAAAGACATCAATAACAAAGACACCAATGACAAAGACACCAATGACAAAGACACCAATGACAAAACACCAATGACATAGACACAAATGACATAGACACCAATGACATAGACACCAATGACAAAGACACCAATGACAAAGACACCAATGACAAAGACACCAATGACATAGACACCAATAACACAAACACCAATGACAAAGACAACAATGACAAAGACACCAATGACACAAACACCAATGACAAAGACACCAATGACATAGACATTAATGACACAAACACCAATGACAAAGACACCAATGACATAGACACCAATGACACAAACTCCAATGACAAAGACACTAATGACAAGGACACCAATGACATAGACACCAACGACAAAGACACCAATGACAAAGACACCAATGACAAAGACTTCAATCACAAAGTTGTCCATGACACAGTTCAATTTACGTTTGCACTGCCTTACATATTTCATAAAGGAGTTCAATCATAAAGCGCTATGTACCCATTTTCATGTCAATCAATTACCATATATACCAGTTTCGCATTCTTAAGCACTACATACAATTTTATATGTAATTAAATGAAAGTTTTAAAGACTTACATTTATCAACTGACAAATGTGCTTGGGTACACCAATATTATGCACAAGTTTCAATTTATGCTGTACTGTATAATGCTTTTTAAATAAAGCACATTTTAAAGTATTGACTCCAGTTAATACTTTCAATCATGAGCACTTCAAACACTTGACAAATATATTAAATATATTTAATATATTATTCAAAATATCAATTAAAAGAAATTTTACTTTTATATGATTCAGTTTAAATTTCCAATCTCTTTAGTATTATTATCAAATTCTTTATTTCATACAAACCATTATCCAAATTAGTGGCAGCTAGGTTCTATAACTGAATGATGAAACAAATTGCAAAAATACCATTAAAATAATTGAATATCAACTAGTAATAATAATACCTTCAGAAAGGAAAATAAATCACCTTCATAATTGAAAATAAATCCCCAGCCTTTTTCCTTTAAAACATATCTGGGTATGAGAGGAAGTCAACACTCTGCAAACAGGCAAAACATCCATATGAAATATCAGTCTTATAAATGCCCATAGATAAGTTTCTTTACTTTTCTTCTGCTTGCCATGATTTCTAAAATAAATGTGACAGCCTTACAACTTGCCTAATCACGGAAGGTAATTAATTTTTACCACCTTACATTAAATGAAATGATAGGGTTTAACTCGTAAATATTTCAAACCAATAATGACAGGTTCTCCCTGGTGATTATAAATAGCTGCCAATTAAGCAAACATCCTTTTTAGTGACTGTTAATTTTATTCCCTGTTTTAATGTCATTATAATAATATACTTTATAAGTTAAACTAATTATTATTAATTATATTTCATATATTTCAAATGAAACGGCAATTGTTTTACTAAGGCCAACCAACAAAATTGTTTGTTTTGCTGGAACTACAATAGCGTATAATTAACAGTTCACCACAAATTTTATAGAAACCAATATGCAAGAACTTACAAATTACTCTGACAAATAATAATCCTGTGGCCATGACCAGAAAAGTCATTTTTAAGGTACTATTTTCCTAGATGCTTTGTTGGAAGGCAATATTATGTAGTTTCAGACCCAATCTGTGTATTAAAGGATATCATATTGCCCTGAAAATAAGCTTTTAAGAAACTGGCACTGAGGATTTCAGTGACATTTTCATTAACAAAATAGAAATCAGCAGATGCAATATATATCTTCAGGAAAGTTTGGTGGCAATTCCTTTTATATTGAATCTGTTCTAATAATCATTTGAGAACTAGCAGACAGATTTTAATCCTTGTACAACCTATGAAGTGAAACAATTAAATTATCTTAAATTCACCAAATATATCCATCCTAAGAATAAGACCCTTTAAATAATTGGCTAGTAAAATCGTGTCTTGATGAACTTTGACCACTAATCTAACGAAACTTATCAACTGATTTCTGGACACTGAGTGCATACATACCAACATCAGTTCAATATTTATGTTTAACACCTCACATAAAAAGGCCCGGCAAGCCTTGATCAAAACTACAGGCCAGTATCTAATCTCCAATTTTTAGTTGTTTGCTTGCGAACGACTAAGGTTACTAGACCACGAATTCCAATTCGAAGTGTCTTAGCTACCCTTAACCAACGAACCTGTAAGCATACGCGCAAAAAGGAGTTTGCGGCGCGGTTTCAGTTCTTGAACTATATTCATTTACAAATTGACACATAATATGAATATCGTGTTAAATGGAATAGTTTTGAACGGATCGTATATAGTTAAAGTAAAAAAACACACTACATTTGTTCACTATACATGTCGCAGAGAGCTGAGTATGTTTATATTATGAATAATAAAATAGTCCACTATGTGCTACGTAGTGTATTCTTGCGCACAGGTCATTCATAATCTAAGGCTATTAATAGATCAGAGAACATGAAATTCACCAATGGGATGTCGAGATTGCAATACACTATCATGCGATAGTGCTTACAAGGAACTTCATCAATGGGATGTCGAGATTGCAATACACTATCATGCGATAGTGCTAATTATTATTCGTCAAATATTTATTTTCGTTCCTAACTAATAATAATGTCCAATGTTTAAACAAAATTAAGTTTGAATTACCGAATGCATGAAAAACATTAATATCCAACGCAATCCACGCATACATATTTCGGCTGTTTCGAAATCAAGATAAATATGTTGTTATGACACAAAGGGGAGTTTTATAGTACCGTGTACTTAACTGACACGTGACATTTCCTGTAAAACGCTAATGCAT
>VMBQ01005030.1:12168-53430 GCA_007657795.1 Dreissena rostriformis | reverse complement strand
TCATTCATTTTCATATAAATGTGTAAAGTCTCCCCCCCCCTCCCCCCCCCCGTCACCAATATTTTTTTACGAACGTACCATGTAAGCAAATGTTTGAAGCCAATTGCCAATCGATTTAACTTTACTGCATTAGCGTTTTACAGGACATGTCACGTGTCAGTTATACTATAATACTCCCCTTTGTGTCATAACAACATTTATCTTGATTTCGAAACAGACGAAATATGTATGCGTGGATTACGTTGGATATTAATGTATTTCATGCATACGGTAATTCAATCTTAATTTTGTTTAAACATTGGACATTATTATTAGTTAGGAACGAAAATTTATATTTGACGAATAATAATTAGCACTATCGCATGAAAGTGTATTGCAATCTCGACATCCCATTGGTGATGTTCCATGTATTAGCACTATCGAATTTTTCCCCAGAAATTGTATGCTTTGTTTAATGTAATAAAAATACAATGTAAATAAATGTAGTGTATTTGTTATGTCTGTAATATAATGTTTTACTAATTTAAAGCACTTTCAAAGTATGTTTTATAATAATTTTAATAATATTGCCAATCTGTGAACAACAACTTATAACTGAATGACCCATATCTCGTAATAGAATGGAAAACATTGCACTCCTCTGCGAAAATTTCAAGAGAAGTTGAAGAAAAGTTCTTGCACAGTTCAAGAACAGTGTTCATGAACTGTACTTGAACTGATCTAAAAGAGTTCAAAAACTGTTTAAGAACATTTTAAGAAATGTTATATTGGACAGATCTTAATAACAAGTGTTCTGTAAAAGTCCTAAAAACAGTTATTGAATAGTTCAAGAACAATCATGAACATTAATTCTTGAACAGTTCATGAACTATTCAACTGCTCTTGACAATAAGAACTTCATTTTGCAGAGGACTGCACACTAAATGAACCTGAAACTATACGCGTCAAATCTGAGAATGACAAAACTGTATACAATGTAATACGAGATATGAAAATCTTACCCTCATCATAAATATGCACCTCCATTAATAAAATTTACAAGATGAACACCCAATAAGATGCGCGTCTGAATTAATGAATTTAAACATTACATTTAGTTGAATATGGGGGCATGATATAAATGATATTTTGATACAAATACACTTTCAAAATTAAAAGTTTGGTAACCCATAACTCAAACATCAGACTGTTTGCGTGTGTGGGTGAAGCATTTAGTACCATCAAAATTCCTGTGTATACAGCACACCTAAAATTTTAAGATATTATTGTGAATTGTAGATTGTTAACTCACATTTAATAGTCTGGTAGTGTCTATTTAACTTATCCAAGCTAAGTAATGTCTAGCAGCTTCTTAAAGTGACTTGTTCACAGATTGGAAAATGAAAATTTTGTTTGTTATTTCCCAAAAAATAATATATACAATCATATCATTTTATATAAAATGAAGCGAAATAACACTCATGACTAAGATAAATGTTAAAAATAGTGTTTGATTGATGGAAACTTATTAATTTCAGTTACAATTTTTTTTTTGCTTTTTCATTGATTAATCCTCCAAAAATATGTATAACTAACATCATCATTAAAATATGCTTGTCTAAAAGGCTCAGTGATGCTAGATTTGGCTCCCAAAGAGTGTGGGTTGAAATCCTGGATCAGTAAAACAATTTTATTCCAAAAACAATCTTGATATTTTAATAATTATATATTATTCAAAACATTATTATATCGTAAGTAAATAATTGTTTCATTTCATTTAAATACATATTTTTAAAACAAATTCCTGTTAGTGTGCATTTAATGATTGTTTGCAAAAATAATATGCTAAGTCACATGAAAACATAACCATATTTCATAATTTTCTCTGATCCACATTTGATTTGCAAACAAAAATAAAAAATACATAAATTGTGTATATACTTGCTTTAAAGATAACAAGTGATGTGTTTGTGAAACACTATATCCCCTTTAGAGCGATTTTGACCCATATATTTGACCTTTGACCTTGAAGGATGACCTTGACCTTTCACCACTCAAAATGTGCAGCTCCATGAGATACACGTGCACAAGAATAAAAGTAAAAAATTGAAAAAAAGAGAAAAACAAGTTAACCTCACCAGTGCTCGAACCACTGATCCATGGAGTAAAAGCCAAGCGCCGAAACCACTCAGCCATTCGTCTTCACATGTGTATGTGTGTAATTCACATTGTGGAGTCTTTACAACTACATTATGTGCGGACCTGACCTGATCCGTCTTCACAAGGGTTGCCATTCATTTTATACTTTGTATAACTATCCACGTATTGTAACAAAATATAATAATGATAACACAAGAAATCAAATTTTTAGATGGTTTAGCGTCTGAGACGCTTTATAATTTTATCAATTTCTAACGATGATTTTTCGTAAACGAAAGTGTATTTTCAGTATAAGTCTGCGGCATTACGTGTTGTTTCGCACACTGATGTACATTGTTATTTTTTTTTCTTGAATCTGTGACAAAAAGTTGAAAAATTCTCATTTTGATAAAGTGTGAACAAGTCCCTTTAAGGAAACTAAGAAAATATTGATCATCATTTTCAACAAATTCTCCAAGAAGCATTTTAAAAAAAGTTGTTAACAATTCTATATAAGCGCAACACTCATTTCTATCAGTTACTTGTAATTTAAGTTAACTAATACACATCATTTTACAGGCACACA
This sequence comes from Dreissena rostriformis, assembly GCA_007657795.1. Lineage (NCBI taxonomy): Eukaryota > Metazoa > Mollusca > Bivalvia > Myida > Dreissenidae > Dreissena > Dreissena rostriformis. Next base: position 50,726 of record VMBQ01005030.1, on the reverse strand, counting down.
CCACCAGTAGGTACTGCAGGCTTCTTCTTACTAAGGCAGACAACTCTGCAAGAACACTGCTCCTTAAATCTGAATGAGTACAGTCCCTGAATCTTAACAGAGGTACACAGATGGACCAATAGGCAGACACTTCAAGAAGTGGAGGATTGCAATTATATTGTTGGAACAAGATATGTTTATTTATAGTATACTTTCCAGTGATTTTAAATTTGTAATAAGTAAAATGGGTTGTTTAAAAATAATATTTTGTTATCACATGCTATACCTTGTTTTCAATGTTATACAGACATTACGTTTTTTTTTTATATTACACATGTGTAATATACAACACTTTTAAGCGTTTTCATTGGCTACAGAATCAATAACTAACCAATCGCATGGCTTTATTTTGGTGAAATGACGTCGTCAACATGAAATGACGTCACGATAGTAAACAACTTTTAGATCTATCAGCATTTGTTTGGTCAATTAAGATGTATTTTATTTAGTTTAAAAGCATGTGATAAAAAAGATCTTACACACTACAAGATTATTAACTCTAGTTTTATCAGAAATATGTCATTCAATTAATATTGAGACCACCATGGGGTCCGAAATGACCTACTAAAGTGGATCACAAGTTTCCTAAGCAACAGAAGCCAGAAAGTCCTTGTTGACGGCCACACCTCATCGTCTGCACCTGTCACATCGGGAGTCCCCCAGGGCTCTGTCCTAGACCCCTGCTCTCCCTGCTGTATATCAATGACATGCCATGACGAGTAGCCTCAACCACACGCCTCTTTGCAGATGATAGCCTAATGTATTGTAAGATCCGTTCGACTGAATTACAGACATCCTGCAAGAGGACCTAAGAAAATTAGAACATTGGAAGAGATTGGAAAATGCAGTTCAACCCCTCCAAATATGAGACTATCCACTGCACCAAAAAATTTTCACTCGCAAATGTCACAAGTGGGAAATGCTTAGGGTCACACTGCACGCAAAACTGCTTGGAAACAGCCATGTTGATGAAGTCTCTAAGAAAGCCAACAACTCTCTTGCCTTCTTGAGAAGAAATATCAGCAACTGTCTGACAGATATGAAGGGCCAATGTTACAAGGCTCTTGTGCATCTGATCCTGGAGTATGCATCGACAGAATGGGACCCATATACTGCGGCAAACCTACCCCAGCTAGAAGCAGTACAGCGCAGGGTTGCCAGATTTGTCAAGGGAGATTACAGGACAACAAGCAGCGAGAGACAAATGATCGCCTCCCTAGGATGGCAATCCCTACAAACACATCGTGCTGACTCCCGACTGATGTACAGGATAACCAACTGCCTGATTGAAATCCAGCCACTGTGTCCCTACAGAGAGGGAGAAATGTTTGCTTCCTGGTCCCAGTCTGTCAAACAGATCTGTATAGACACTCGTTCTTCCCAGCAGCAATCCGACTCTGGAACCAGCTGCCGATAGCAGTCACCACAGCCCAGTCCTTGGACAGCTTCAAGGCAGGCCTGGTCACTCTGCATTAGACCACAAACACAGTTTTTATCCGATTTTATCTTGCACTTGTTTTTGTTGCCTCACAACCTTGAACAGTCACAGTGCATTGATGCTCCAGAGGAGCCCTGCACTTTATGGGAAGAAGAATATTCAATTCCAAAAAATAAGGTGGTTGAATCTATAGGAATTGATGAAACAAAAGGAAAGAAGATGTATATTCACTTATCATTCCCATGTTGATGCTGTCAACGAAGTAGATCTTATGTTGTATGTATTCAACTGAAAAGCATGATGGTTTCAGTCTATTGTTTCTTAATTAAGTAAGTACTTTTAACAAGGATTAAGTTAATGAGACTTACTCGGTTTAACCACAGGGATCGTTATATATAGTATAATAGAGTATTTTTACTTAACCCTATGGTTTTAGCACGTGCATGCTCAAAATGCACGAAACAGTGTGCAATGTAACCTACACATAATTTTATTACGTACACTAATCTTACGTTGACGTACTACACAACAGTCTTTGGACTGAGTGTTTCACAACTGTTTACACTTTGTGGTGCAATCCGAGCGGTCGAGACATTTTTTCCTATTTAAAGGAAAGCGTTCATAGTAAACCACAAAAGCAACCCGCTTCAACAAAGCGGAACAGTTACAATTTTCGGTGTGACACGCTTGTTAACGAAAACTGCCAAGTGCGAATTCGCAGTCTTTGACTTCGTCCCAGACAAGTAAACTGCAAGCGAGGTGCGAATCTTCTCAAGTTAGTGTTTCAAGTGGTATGCTAAAACAACCCTGTCAGTATTTTAATACAACAGGAAAGTGTCGCTTTGGTAAACATTGTAAATTCTTGCATAGTAAAGACACGTTTCAGTCAGAACCTACTGTGAAATCACATGATAACCATGGAGCAGTAAAGGATTCCACTGAAACCACCACACCTTCGTCTTTAATTAAAAGATCGCAGCCAACTCACAGCAATGATGAAGGCCTAAGGAAACTACATATTTCAAACTGTCCCGATATCTCAACGACCAATTCTTTATCCCAATCTCACAACAAGAGCAATGATGAAGCTGTAAAGCAATCTTCGCAGCCTCCGGAAGGGAGCCGAAAGCTTTGCTCTTTTTTTGCAAAGCATAGGTCTTGTAAGTTTGGAAGGCAATGCAGATTTAAACATGTACTGCCTGGATTGACAGAAATCAGAAATGAGGAAAAGAAAACGCAAGAGACTAAAGCCAGTAAGAGTTCATCTGGTCAGGAACTCAAACAGGAAGAAGTTGCTTCAGAGACAACATCAGCAGATGCTGGGTCAGAAAGTTCTGAAAAAGTTGTGGCTAATTCAGAAAATGAAGAAAAGCCAAAGTCTAAGAAAATTTGCAGATTTTTTCGACAAGGCTACTGTCGTTTTGGGAAGTCCTGTAATTTTTATCATCCACTGAAAAAATCAGTCGAACCAAGTTTAATGCCGGGAGATGACGCTAAGAAGACGAACACAGAATTTACCGAAGTTAAAGCTAAGAAGACAAACACAGAATTTACCGAAGTTAAAGCCAAGAGACTACAGATTTCTCAAGTCTACAATGTTGCTGATGTTTCTGATGAGAAACAGAAAGAATTAAGGGCTACAGAAATCAACCAATTGAAACGACGATTTCCAGCAGATAAAGCACAGGTTCTTCAGGATACAAATGACGGAACTACCATTCGCTTCACATTTATGCCAACTGATCCAGACTGGGTAACATTTTATTGCAACTGTTAGATTGTTATGAACGTCACAAAATAATATAAATGCTAAACAAAAGTGTCCTTTAAAGAGGCATATAGATGTCTTTGATACAGTATAAAGATTTCTAAAATAAGATAAACCTTTAAAGAGGCATATAGATGTCTTATACAGTATGAAGATTTCTAAAATAAGATAAACTTTTAAAAGTTTATAATATTGAATAAAGCTTTTCTCTTAGATCTCATTTTTATAGGTGCTTAGTACAATAGTAATAATATTATATTTTTATTGCAGCCGTTTGATGTCAAAGCCTTTGACATTAAAGTTTGCCTTCCATCAGAATATCCTTTCAAGGTAAGGTCATTTATACATTATTCTATTATTTTGTAATGCTGTAATAAAAAAGCTGTTATCACAAACTGTCCATATTCAGATGAATTTTTGAGTAAATGTTTATAAACAGAGCGATATTTGTCTTCTTATTAGAACATGTTTATTTTTTCTTCAGCCACTTCATGTTGAACTTCCTCTGGATCAAGATCTTCCAGAAACAGTTAGAAGGTATAAATAAAACATTTTTTGTATGGTGTGTCGTGTAAGAACAGAAGGCTTAATATTTTTCTGAATGCAGTTGATACAAATTGCAATTTGACCAAGCAACGCATTTAAAATTAAGACCTAGATTTTTTTCAAGACGTCCAACATATACAGGCTTACACAGCTGCCAATTTTGATGATTGTAAATGTTTTAATTACAACACACTTTTTTTTTAAATTTATTTATTTTATAATAATAAATTAAATGCATTGTGATAAACTGTTTTTCAAGACCGAATACTCATCTCTGTATTTTGAAGCCTCTCTTCGAAGAAGAGGGGGTATATTGTTTTGCACATGTCGGTAGGTCGGTCGGTCCGTCCGTCCGTCCACCAGATGGTTTCCGGATGATAACTCAAAAACGCTTAGGCCTAGGATCACTTAACATCATAGGTACATTGTTCATGACTGGCAGATGACCCCTATTGATTTTGAGGTCACTAGGTCAAAGGTCAAGGTCACAGTGACCTGAAGCAGTAAAATGGTTTCCGGATGATAACTCAAGAACGCTTAGGCCTGGGATCACGAAACTTCATAGGGACATTGGTCATGACCGGCAGATGACCCCTATTGATTTTCAGGTTACTAGGTCAAAGGTCAAGGTCACAGTGACCTGAAGCAGTAAAATGGTTTCCGGATGATAACTCAAGAACGCTTAGGCCTGGGATCACGAAACTTCATAGGGACATTGGTCATGACCGGCAGATGACCCCTATTGATTTTCAGGTTACTAGGTCAAAGGTCAAGGTCACAGTGACCTGAAGCAGTAAAATGGTTTCCGGATCATAACTCAAGAACGCTTAGGCCTGGGATCACGAAACTTCATAGGGACATTGGTCATGACCAGCAGATGACCCCTATTGATTTTCAGGTCACTAGTTTTCTTATTTCGATGGCACCTGTTTTCCAGATACATTGAGGTGTCGTTGAAGGAATGGATCACCCGTAGAGCTGAAGATGGGGCCAAGCAAGGCACAGTGGAGCTTGTATTCAGACCCTTCCTACGCTGGATGGACAGAAACATGGAGACCGTTGTCACCGAAGGTCTTAAACAAGTAAGGGCCATCCATTCACTCTAATTGGTGCTCATTCTTAAAAATTATCCCCTTATTTTGGTTTTGTTATAATTTCACGGAAAGAACAAACAGTCCTTGCATTACGAAAAAAAAGTCTTCATTGACAGAAGTTTGAGAATGATTTGCATTTTATACATATATTCTTTACCCGCTATCTATCCTAAAATGGCATATTTCTATATGGTTCTTCAGCTTAGAAGAGAGTTGACTGCTAGAGCAGCGGGTCTCGAATTCATTCCTGCAAAGGTAATTCAGCCTCCGAATCAGGCCTCTTTGGATAGTGATGATCAGGGTAGCGGGGAAGAGGCAAAGGACACGCGCAGGATGGTGGCTTATAGAAAGGTAAAATGAATAGATTATTATGGTCATAATAGGTTATTATGGGAAATATTCAAATGGTCACTATAATACTCTCTGGTTGCGTTGAATTAAATCTTGAAGTTGCATTACAAATATATTGTAATCTGTTGTGTTATTCTAAAAGTAAATCAGAGTGTTTTGTATTGTTTTTAATCAAGGTCTTTTGTTTAATTAAATAGACTTAAGTGTTTTGTGTTATTCCAAATCAGGGTGAAATTCAAGAAGAAACTTATGTGGGGCCTGAGTTAGGGAGGGACAGCGACCAAAACACAGATGATGATGAGGGTGCCGATGAAGAGGATGATGAGGATCAGGATAAAACTCAAGAGGGCGGAAACGATGAGAAAGTTCACCAGAGGCCAATGATAGACGCCGATACAGATCGCAGAGGGACTGAACTCTCTTTTCGAAACATGCAAATCTGGTACTGCACCACTGTCTTGGTGGAGAGGCTGCGTTTGGTGATCCAATGCGAGAGGTGCAAAAATCAGACCGACTTCTCCACCCCACCCAACCGTGTCAACGCAGTACCGTGCAGTAAATGTAATACAACACAGTTGGTGGTGTACCGGCCTGTTTTGGCGCACTCCTATTCGTCGACCTTTGGTTACCTGGACTTGGATGAATGTGCTGCCTTTGACGTTGTACTGCAAGACTGCCATATCTCCATGGGCTGCATAATGTGCTCCCGAGACATTCTGGTCAAGGTAGTCCACTTGTACTTATAATTCATAATCTGTTGAAAAGTTGAGCACATTAAGTGTTAATAAAAATGTTTGGATCTGCAGCAGATTTCACAAAGCCCCTCAGGAGAATCATAACTAAAGTTGTACTGCCAACTGGAGTGATAATTTAAGATTAAATTTATCAATTCCAATGATTTTGTTTACAAAATGGTAAATCATCATGCTCATTTTAAACAATATGACTCAAAACACAAAATAAGGAATTTCCTTTAGTTTTCCTTTAAGAGTTTTGTGAGCATTGGTTCTGATATACGAATATTTTAAACTTGTATGTAAGTTTAGGAGCAACAACTATATCATGCCTTACACTTGAAATGTACTACTGGAGATTTCAAATTTAGTTCATTGACATTTTGGAATGCACAGTACTTGTTAAAAGCAACTGAAAAAAATCATTTTTGTGAAAGAAAATTTTAAAAACTTTAGTGTGGGCTCATTTTAAGTATAAGTAATCCTTTAAATGCTGTTGGAAGAAAATCAAATCAGAGCAGTTTGTGAAATAATTTCGAAAAGTTGTAAGTGTTTGGAATTTGTTTTGTAAGAAAATCTCTCAAGTAAATCATAAATGACAAAATTCTTTGAGGCTTATTAATCAACTTCTTTTATTTATTTTAAGACGTTTTGCCCAGGGAGGGTGATGGATATTTTCTGTCGAGGCTGTCACCACAAGATGCAGTTTGCAGCAGAATCAGCAAAAGTTCATAAACTGACTGGAGAGGCTGAAGTTGATGCCTCAAAATGTAAGTGAGGCCTTTTGAAATATATGGCCCAGCGTAGCTCCAGACCAGGTTGCACATTTGTGGAGGCTGATCAAGAGCTACCCTGTCCACAAATGAGACCATGGTACCTTGTATGACTTGATATAGCAGACAGGGTAGCTCCTGACCAGACTAGTTGAATGTGCAGGCTGGTCTAGAGCTATACCTGCCGCGTCTGGAATAAGACTGGCCTGCCATATATCTTGTGTGGGGATTGGCTATTAAATTATGTCTATGGCGATTCTCCCCGACTGCTTGACACAAATAGGGCAGTTGTCAGTTCATCATAAGTTCATACATTTATAAAACCTAAACAAACTTAAAGAATTAAGCAGATGGTAACAAATAAGATTGTTTTCCACAATAAGATTCTTATTCAGGAAAACCATCTGTTTGGCTACCATTAGCTTAATTGGCCCCATAAAAAATGAGCAGTTTCTTACAAAGATTTGTTAACATGTTTTCCAGATCTACATTGCTCTGTATCTTTCTACAGATTCTGGTGCTGTGTACAAGGTGTCAGTTCGAAAGCTCATTCGAGCAATTAAGGACCCTGCCATCCAGGAGGGCAAATCCCTGCCAGACAACGGGGCCTGCAAGCACTACAAGAAGAGCTTCAGATGGCTCAGGTATGACTGATTGGCCATTAACTGAAATGAGCCTCGCTTTGTGAAAAGGGGTTTTAATGCATGTGGGTAAAGTGTTGTCCCAGATTAGCCTGTGCAGTCCGCTCAGGCTTATCAGGGACGACACTTTCCGCCTAAAGTGGATTTTTGCAAAGAAGAGACTTTCTTTAAGCGAACAATATCATAAAAGCGGAAAGTGTCGACCCTTTAGGCACATGCATTAAACCTCCTTTTCACAGAGCGAGGCTAAAATGTAAAGGACTTTGATGTAAAAGCATCAGTCAACTCTTGGGGATGGTTCATTTCCTCATTTAGGGTGCAAAAAAAGAGAATGAATAATCCTGGAATATTATTAGTTAAAAAAGAAACACTGATAAGAATGAATTTGTCTGAGGGGAAAACACCACATAACAATCGTAAATTAAGAAGCACAAAATTAGACCTAAAAAAGAAAGATTAAATGGATAGTTTATTCAGGGCTTCAAGCATAACAAAAGCTTCTCATGCCAGAGGTTATCTTAACATTATTTGTAATAAGTCCAGTACTGGTGTACTTTTGGTTTACCTCCTGTCTGTCTGTGTGTCCTGCGAATTTGCATCCTTTCAGAACTCTAGATCCTGCGATGACTTATAAAAGAACTAAGCTAGGTTGATGGAACTTAGTATGTTGACACAGGGCTATATTGGTAATATGCACTTTATTTCATTTTTTTTGTGAGACAAAAATTGTGGTTGTTGAGGTTACAGAAATAAGTGAAAACTAAAGTTTGTATCCTTCGACTACTAAAAAAACACTTCAAAATAGGTCATCGAAACTCTGTTTGTATGTGTATAGAGAGGGCCATATGAAAAATATGCACTCTATTTCAGTTTTTATGCCCCCGGTAGGGTGGCATATAGCAGTTTGACTGTCATACCGTCTGTCCGTCCGTCCAAAAACTTTTAACGTTGGCCATAACTTTTGCAATATTGAAGATAGCAACTTCATATTTGGCATGCATGTGTATCTCATGGAGCTGCACATTTTGAGTGGTGAACGGTCAAGGTCATCCTTCAAGGTCAAAGGTAAAAAAACACAATCCAAGGGAAGTTATTCGCTTTAAAGGGAGATAATTTCTAAACCTGCCAAATGATGTATGGAAATATTATTTCAAAGCGGCGCAGTAGGGTGCATTGTGTTTCTGACAAACACATCTCTTGTTTCGTATGAAGTAAATTGAGGTTGCTATGGTTACAGAAATAAATAATAAAAAAAAAACTAAAATCTGCAACCTGTCATAACTAAAAAGTACCTTACCTAATTAAATGAAACTTAATGGAGATCCCATGCTTACTCCTACAACATGAACCTGGTAGGGAAAAATATTTAAACTTGTGTAATATGAGTATTCAACCCATTCCTATTTGAAGCTATGATATTCCCATTTCTTATTCTCTAATACACTTTAAAGTTGATAGTTGGGCGGTTAAATCCTATTGATGAAAAAGGACAAAGGGTAACAATTTTGACATAAAACTTTATCTGAAGTCTTTACCATTAGTTTTTTGTTGGATTTCAATGTAGTACAGTATCTTGAGCTAAAGAAATATCAATGCAGAGGATTCCTTGTCATGATCCACTTTCATGCATCAAAAATCTAATAGAAATTGATTATTTGCTCAGGGACTTCAATTGATTTTGAAAACAATGAGTAAACCGACACTTATCTGGATATATTGAAGTCATAGTTATTTTGTTGCTGCATATTTGTAAAGCACTCTGCAACTGTTATTTTGTTAAAATAATTTTGTAGACCAAAAAACACACCATTTTATCTATATAATAAAAAAAAATGTTTTTGTGCTTTTTAAGTTTACTTACTTTTCTCTCCATCTTATGATTGCACCAAAATGATACAGGGTGGATTTAATTTACTTGAGTTAAAAATAATTAAGCTTGAATAAAAAAGCATGATTTGGGGTCTTCTGAAATGCTTTTGCTCACATCCCTTTTCGTGCATTACAGATTCCCATGCTGTGGGAAGGCGTACCCATGTGACCAGTGCCACAATGACAAGGAGGATCACGATATGAAGTTTGCCAACCGGATGATCTGTGGCTACTGCTGTAAGGAACAGGTATGTCCTCATCCATGTCAACTGTAAGGGTATCACGTTTAAACGTTCGCGTTTTGTGTTTTGCTAAAAAACATTTACAAAAACAGTAAACGTTTAAACGACAGTCAATATCAATATAATAAATTTTGAGGTGCAAATAACGTAGCCGACTAGCCGTACAAAGTATATCGATGACGAACTGTGAAATCCGGGTACTTGCGGTAAATCCAGGCACTACCAAATTCGGCAGTAATTTATTTGTGATTGGTTAGCGGATGGAACGGAAACTAACGGAAAATCTTCGCTACTTTCCGAAAATCTTACAACTTGGCAACGAAACAGTGCATATGCTGCCATCTTGAAATCTTTTTGTGTTTATAGAAAGACGAATACACATGTGGTAATACGGATGGTCTGGTTTATAATATTTTATGGTTTTAATATGACGTCATTGCGCGAATTGGATATGCACTGAATTCAACTTCCGGTAATAATTACTACTCTCAGTTTGGAAATGCGATGGTACTGATGCTTTTAAAACGTAAATAGGGATTACTTTTAACTGGTAATGTTTCGTTTATTTCATTTCGTTTAAACGTTTAGAAAAATCTGTAAACGTGATACCCTTAGTCAACTGTGAAATGAGAACTTACAACCATTAGCTTGTTTTTGTGTGGTAATGTTCCTAAAGAGCGCAATTTAAATTAATAAAAGTACTTAATGAGCTCAATACTTACAGAAATTGAGTATATTTTTTTTATTTCAGTGTGAGATCGTATTATCGTTACATAAATTAATAAGTGGTCATAGAAAGCATTTTATTTATATGACCACAAGTATAATGAAATTACCACCGTACAATGAAAGCAACACATTTTCTGTTGATTTCCTATTGGGGTACGAATAATTTATAAAATATCCTTTCATTTCATATGCTTTGACATCATAAATAATAATATGATGTTACGTCATTCGAAAAATGCTGTTCTGGTAAAATAGAATTAAGTTTATGCATTGTTGTCACTTAAATTTATTGTTTCATTTGAATTTACTGTATGTTTTCTATTGTTTAACAGATCAAATTTTACATGGACACTGAGGAAATCCACATTTTGTTCATATATTAAGCAAAAGGATACCCCCCAAACATGATCAGATTATCATTCACTAGGAATCTCCACTCTTTTCATGTGATGCATAAAATAAATCATAGATTAAAATTATGAGAAGGAATTAATTAACTATTGCATGCTAAGATTCTAAGGTTGATTTACTTTTAAACTGTAATTTAAGAAACATTTTAATAAAAATGTTATATTGTTCCTATTACTATGCTTTTATTTAATATTAATACCTCCCCCATTGCAGGCCTACACCTCTGAGCGCCCCTGCGTTGGCTGTAGCAGCTCCCTGACCAAGGTTCGGACAGCGCACTGGGAGGGAGGCAAGGGGTGTCGCAACCGGATCGCTATGAGCAAGTACGTGATAAAGGGAGAATGTGTAGTGAAATCATAAACTAATGCAACAGTTCAGAGTAGCAGGTTAAGCATATATATGCATAAACAGCCAATTCTTGGACACTGTTACTAAAATATTTAAAAAAAAATCAATATAATTGGAAAACCAGACTTGATGCATATTTGTAAAGTGTCATCCCAGATTAGCCTGTACAGTCTGCACATGTTAATCAGGGACGACATGTTAAAATTGTATAATCAAAGAGGCTTTAACCTAGCAATTATATGTCTTCAATCCAGCTTGAATTAAAATTATAAACTAAAAAATAATTTTGCAATCTTAATTAGTGTTTTTTTTTTTTATTAACTAAATTTACAATATTAAATTAAATATTTTAAAATGCGATTTTGTGTCTGTTAAAATAATAAAATTGCTTTATCTTTTATTTTATTTCATTTAAGAGGTCATGCTGTTATCACTTATTGTATTTTTTGTCACAGGAATGATGAGAAGAAATACAAGAACATGAATAAGACTGTGTCTAACAAATCGAAAACTACCGAAGAAAAGAAGGCAGTGAAGGTCACCAAACTGAGACATGCGTAATCATGGACATTGACTGTCCAAGCAAACACAGCGAAGATTCACTCACATGCAAAACCATTTTGACTGAAATAAAAGACCCTTGAAATGACTGCATTATGTTCTAAATACTAACCATGTTCATGTATATAGTGAATGTTGAATTTTCTTTGAATTTCTGTACATAATATAAATTGTTTTAAATCATTTAAAGTAAAAGTTGGTATATGATTTGTTTACAAAGTATTTTCCTGATATATACAATAAAAATTTGCAAAACCGGAAGACATAATAAAAAGAATGAACTGATAAGGAATTGTTCAAACTAGTTTATTGTATTTTCATCAATTGAAAATTAAACAAAAGAAGGAAAAAAATACTAGACTATTATTTATGTTAAATTATTGAAAATTTGTAAAAAAAAAGAATGGTAAAATGGATGCTTTTGCACTTATAATGGATTTGGAGTAGAAATGATAACGAAAATAAATGACATTGAGGATATGTTCTTTGGAGAGTAAAAAAAATGAAAAAAGTTAATTAAAAAAAAAAGAGAAAATATGTATAACAATTAATTTATGTCATGTATGTGTTTTCTTTTGAAATTGTTTACTTATTATTTGGTTGTGGTTTATTTGGAAAGTTTGCTTCTGTGTGTTTTCTGTTTGGATGAATGGACCAATTTTATTTTTGATAATCAAGACCAATTTTGGGTTGATGTCATTAGTAAACTAAGTTACTGTTTAAGTTTTAAACATTTAACAACATCAACAATTGTTTTTGATTTATTTTTCACGTAAACATTCTCTTTAGATTCTCATCTTCAATTTGGTTTAGAAATTAGTTGTGTTCATTTATCGAATTTATAATATGAAACAATACTTCATTCTGTTTTTGATTAGGTATAAAAACCTGGATTCTACAGTTGTTTGATGATAATTATTTAAGCATATTACTTGTAATTTGGAATCATGAATTTCAATTTAATTGTTTCCAAAGCAATACAACAAGATCAAAGCAAAATAAACTTAATTCTTCTTTATTGGTTTGTTTGTTTTATAAATATATACAAAGAGAACATGTACGTCTGAACATCTTGGCTTGTAAAAGCATTATGTTTGTAAGGTATGGAGAACCTCAGGTTTTAATGGAACATCGTATGTGTCCTGCATACAGCCGGAGCCAGCATAGTCATGGTGAACGCTCCAATAACTTTGTGCTTTCACACTGCTATGGCAAAGTGAGAGAATGTTGGTGTACGACCACAGGTACTTGAATTTTTTTTTGGTCCTTATATATATTCTCTTATTATATATATAAGGACCAATTTTTTTTCAAGTACCTGTGTGTACGACATGACCAGAGTTATGGTCTGTTTTAAGCATAACATTTTAGTCCAATCTTTATGAAACTTGGTTGGAACATTTGTTTTAATGATAGCTCGGCTGAGTCCGTCCGTACGAGGTTAGCCGTATATTACACGTTTCTTATAACATCAATACCTCTTGCAACAAAGCTTTGATACTTGCATGAATTGAGCACTCCCAAAACACCCACATCACGTGACCTCATCTTTACGTGTTACTGGACATTGACCTCATTTAGGTTTTCAATTAATTCAGAAGGTTCAAATTCTTGGATAACCCTTTGCATGCTGGGAAATTTGTCGTCTGCTAAAATGTCGTCTGCTGAATTTCTAAAATAAGCATTTTCTTCGATTTTTTTTCAAAGAATACTATCAGAACAGCAAACAGTTTGGATCCTGATGAGACGCCACGTTCTGTGGCGTCTCATCTGGATCCAAACTGTTTGCAAAAACTTTCAAAATCCGGTTCCAGCACTCAAAGGGTTAACTCAAAATGACGCGTTTTGTTAATACCGCTGGCTTCAAAGCTTTGATATTTGCAGGGATCTTATCTATAAACACTCTCCACACACCAACATCACACCCACATCACACCCACATCACCCGACCTCATTATGACACTGACATCATTCTATTTTTGGACTAATTCAGAAGGTTAACATTCTTGGTTAACCCAAATTGATGAATTTCATTTACCATTTATTCCGCATGACAAAACGATTTGAAACTTTCATGGATGTTATCTATAAAAAGTATATAAACACCAACATACCCTTCTATTACAACATGTTTACCTTGGCATTGACCTGCTTTGGACTTTTACTATTTCAGAAGGTCTAAATTCTTAGTTAAACGAAAATGACAAATTGTGTATGCCTTCAATAATGCTTAATAGAAAGCTTTAATACTAACATGTATGATGTCTTTGAACATTTTCGACACACCCTCATCATCTGACCTCATTTCCACATTTGCATTGACCTACTGTTTTTACTTGGGACTTATTAAGGTCAATATTCTTGTGTAACACGAGTAGGGTATTTGATTTACACCAATACTACTTACTATAAAGCTTTGATACTTCTATCCAACTTGTATCACACTCTTTCCACCATTTCGACCTTTACAGTGACCTAATGTTGGACTAAGACGTATATGGGTCGATTGATCGATATTGACGAGGCTTCCACCGGGGGTCCCAACGTTTATTGGACTCGGCATCTTGTTTAACTCTTGAAGCGCGTTGCTCAAAAAGTATGCCAACCTTGTCAACTGGACAGAGGTTTAACGACTTATGCGACTTAGTTGGTTAGGTTTGAACGGGGGATCGAACATGCGACCATGAGTTCTGGCGACAGTATGTAACTTTATAATGCAAATCCGCTCACTATAACCGGGTGTAGTCTGGTTTTTCGGCGTAGCTGTCTAACCCAACTTTTCACCTTTACCCGACCTTTGTAAGTGTCCAATAAAATTCAAATAAAATTTCCCGCGGCTAGATACGAATGAATACACTTCATTTATTCCATTGGCTGATTTGAGTATAATCCCCCAGAACATTGAAAACATGACCGCGTCTTTGTAGTATGGCATATAACATTGTTTTACTGCGTGTTCAGCATGAAACAATTTTATCTCTAATAAACAGGCTTGACGAATAGAACAGTTTTACACTCAGCTCTTGACATCAATACAGTTTTGTGTGCCCCTTTATATTCAGAGGATTGTCAGCGCCAGAGCGTTTGTACTTAAAGGCTTTGTTCTCATATTGAGTGATTACTACCATATTGCTGTATGTGTACTAGTATATTTTAGTTCATAAAAGTATCGTGTTTCCCAATCCTGATATTAGTTTTTGCCAAACCATTTTTAATTGTTTTCGAAATTGAACATTAAACATGTAAAAGTATAAAGTTTTAAACAAGCCGTCGTTCCAGCAGTGGAATCGTGACCTCACTTTAATGCATTGCATTCCGACCCGCACGGTTTTCGGGTCAGTTCGCGGTCAGTAAACGGATAGTTATATAATATACTGGACGCTATCGCGTTAACTAGGTGAACTGGAATTGTATTTAGACCAGAAATATGTTTTAAAAATGAAGATATTCGGCGATATAATTATGGTATGTCAATCATAGATTCTTAATGTGTTTTCAACAATACCATGATAAATATTATTTTTGATTAATTTAGCAAGCATTATTTCACCATTTTGACCAATTTATTAAGCATGAGCGCGATGATTCCCGATACTGTTAATAATCGAACAAAATAGCACTAAAACAGGTTTGTTCGAACGAAGAACGCGCGTATAACTATTTAAAATATGTACGGATACTTAGCGTGTGGCCGGTTGACCTATATGTTTTAATTTAACTTCAATTCTCCTTTTGATTTTTTGTTTTGTATCTATAGATATATGATACGCAATATGTAAAAAATGTAAAATAAGTCGCAAAAACTCCGCGTAATATCCCGTTCTGCGTGTGATGCAGCTTAGAACTGCATGGAAAAAAGACATACGCTATCTTTGATCTCATTCATTAAACTCTTTACCTTTCACCAACTCCAACCACAATCAACGCCGTATATCTTTTTACAGATATTTCTTGTTATACTTCCGGAAAGGGAGTGGGGGTATATAGTCGCTTTCCTCGCCTATCCGAATTCTATTTAAGAGGGTATTAGTTTGTAGAGGGTTTTATACTACTCTAGTTCAAGCTATTTCGTATGATATATATTTATTTATGATCAAGATTAATAATGGAAAAAAAACAACATGCTAATGATTTCATAGGGATATTTTCATGTCATTTTAAGAAGGTTTATTTTTTCCTAGTCAACGGTACATGATGGCAATCCTTCAGTTTCCTAGCCCGAAGAATGTTACCGATGTGCGGTCATGGTTCGGCCTAGTGAACCAAGTTTCGTATGCCTTTAGCATGGCTGACCGATGAAACCGTTTAGAGACTTACTCAACCCAGATACCCACTTTGAGTGGAATGAAGAGTTGAACGAGCTCTTTGAGGAATCCAAACGGGTGATTGCGGACCAGATATAGAAAGGCGTCACGATCTTCGACCCCGCCAAAACTACCTGTTTAGCTACAGACTGGTCCAAAACGGGTATTGGCTTTTGGCTACTACAGAAACACTGCTCATGCACAGATATCAAGCCGTTCTGCTCTCCCATGGGCTGGAAGATCACTCTTGTGGGATGCAGATTCACTCACGCGGCCGAGTCAAGATATGCCACCATAGAAGGCGAGGCACTAGTAGTGGCAGATGCACTAGAGAAAGCGAGGTATTTTGTACTTGGTTGTCCAGACATCATAATAGTAGTGGACCATAAACCTCTACTTAAGATATTTAGTGACAGGGCCCTTGAGGACATCTTTAATACACGCCTACAAAATCTGAAGGAAAAGACACTGCGCTACAGATTCCGTATTGTTCACATCTCAGGAGTGAAGCATCGTGCAACGGATTGTCTATCACTCCATCCTGTCAACGAACCTGTACAGCTGATCCTACTTGATGACGTAGCCACTGTCAATGCCGATTTGTCGCGCACATCATCTAGACCATCTCTCTCAGAACGAACGACACTCACGCATATACTGGTGAAGAGGAAAATGTATCAACAGCCATTTCTACCTTGGGCGCACTCAGTATACAGTCAGTTACTTGGGAGAGGGTTCGTATCATGACAGCGAGCGATGACGATATGATTGTTCTAGCTAACCTGATAGAGAACGGTATGCCTGAATCACGCACACAAATGCCTGATGCACCGAGGGATTTCTTTCAGTTTAGAGATGACCTCTCCGTTACAGATGTTGTTATCATGTATAAGGACCGTATAGTGACCCATCCATTACTCAGAAATGAAGTCCTTGACGCACTTCATGCTGCAAACCAAGGAGTAACATTAATGATAGCTAGAGCAGAATCATCAGTATTTTGGTCTGGCATAACACCTGACATTACCGCTCTTCGCTCTGGATGCAATCACTGCAATCGAAATGCCCTGTCAAACCCGAGTGCTCCGCCAATCCCACCGACTGTCCAAGAATATCCATTTCAGTGCCTTTGCGCTGATTACTTTAGTTACCAGGGACATACTTATCTAGTAGTTGTCGATCGGTACTCTTAACTGGTCCATTGTCGAGAGATCACATCAAGGTGCTACCGGGCTCATCACTTGCCTCAGACGGATCTTTGTTACGTATGGCATTCCAGATGAGATCGCTTCTGATGGTGGTCCCCAATTCATTGCTACCATAACGAGACAATTCCTGAAATATTGGGCTGTTCATCATCGTTTGTCATCTGTAGCATTTCCCCATAGCAATTGTCGGGTCGAGATTGGTGTGAAGACTGTCAAACGCCTTCTAATGGACAATACCAGTGCATCAGGGGACATTGACACTGACAAATTCTAACGTGCAATGTTGCAATATCGGAACACACCTGATCGGGAAACACAACTCTCCGCAGCTATGTGTATATTCGGCAGACCCATAAGGGACTTTATACCTATCCCACCTGGCAAGTACAAACCGCACGAGACATGGCGTTCCACGGCAATGGCAAGAGAGAAAGCTCTCCGGAATAGACACATGCAAAGTGCAGAGAAGCTAACGGAGCTCACAAAACGTCTCCCACCACTTGTAGTCGGTGACCATGTTCGTCTTTAAAACCAAATTGTCAACTACCCCCGGGAATGGGATAAAATCGGCGTTGTCGTAGAGGTACGCCAATATGATCAATATGTTGTTAGAGTTGACGGCTCCAGACGTGCCACACTGCATAACCGTAAATTTCTACGTCAATACATCCCAGTCCATGCACCACTGTCCAGGTTGACCGTTGATTGGGACATCGGACTCAACAGATCTCCACCAACCCAACTAAAGGACACATCTCTATCTTAGGGCCCTAATAACCCACGCGATCATATTACACCAGCTATTCCGAGAACAACAGATCTAGATGAACTTGCACAGACACCTGTCGCTACACGTGATACACCAAAATCTGCAACAATCCCGGCCACCAGACGTCAGTTGGCTTATGGATCCCCAAATCAGTCCAACTACCAGTCACCAACTGCTAGTGAGAGTCCTACACCACCACCAGCCGTCGAAAAACATGCCGCTACCCCTGAAGTACTCCCTACGACTAGACGTTCAACCCGATTGAGACGTGTTCCTTCATGGCAAAAAGACTATGACATGGAATCTGATCCTTCGCCATGACTTTTTCTTCAACAATGTTACTTTAAGTGTGAAGAAATACTTTAAGGACTATTTGACTAGTGTTTTTTTTCATTCACTTTAATTGATCTATTGCTTAAGACAGTACAAGACATTTGTTTCATTAGATCAGTCTTTCTTTTTTTTAATTCTCATAATTACCCAAAGACTTGGGGGAGATAGAGGGTTTTATACTTCTCTAGTTCAAGCTATTTTTTTTTATCTTTTCAGATCTTGATCATTGTTGATAGAGACCATTTCCCCGATAATTGTATTCGTGAAAACCGTATTTCGCCCGCACTGTACTTCGCGTCTGCGCCAGATTGTTAAAAAGTATGGCCCGGATGTGAAGAACCTTCAATTATAAAGCATCTCTTAAGGGTAAGGTGGACATGCGCATATTGTCAGGTCGCTTGCCTCCAATGTCTTTTCAGGAAGATAATACTACTATATATTATTTAAATGACTTTTGCCGTTCCGCCCGAAATCTCAGGAACCAATGTTTCGATTTTAAGAAGCTTTATAAAAAGAATTATTATAGGGTGAACATTCGCATGTTTAAGTTTTTCAGCTCCAATGATTTGTATTTGGTTGTTGGTATTTCGTTAAAATTATGATATTTTCCTTTTTCTGCAAGTTTTTAGATTTATAAGCCAATTTCAATAACATTTTTGGAAGCGTTCGTACTGAGGGGTATTGCGCATGTTGTCAGATCGTTTCGGTCCATCGATCCTTCAAGGAATTATTTCCCATGTTCTTGTTTCCTTGTTTACAATCACCCTATCCATGTACAAAGTGCGGAATTAGAACAGAACAAAATAGAACATATGTTTCATAAACGTATACACGTTACGGATTGTCGTTAGTTTATAAAATCATGATCTAACAGACATGAGTGAAAAATAAATAATACAATACTTACTTATTTCAAAATCTCAATACATGATAATAGTGGTTTAAGTAAAACGCATCCACATTGAATATGCTGGTAAATGAATGGTAATTGTGTTTATGTGCATGCTTGCATACGTGCTTGTGTGTACGTTCGCCCATGCGGGATTGTATGTATGTACGTGCGTGCGTGCGTCTGCGTTTGTGCGTTGGTCTGCCTACCTACACGCGTGCTGTGTGTTTGCATACGTCCGTACGTGTGTATGTTCTAACGCATAGGCGGATTTAGAGGGTTAGTGGGCATAAACGGTGTACTCTGTTGTCAACTTGAAAACAACCACAGCTTGATTCTGAGAAAAAAAGTGGAAACTATCAGAAGGTTTTGAAGACTCACGCAAAATAAAGATAATGAATATCTTGGAAATTTACACAGTAATATGACTGGCTAAACCGTGAGTTGATGCCGATTATGCGTAACTATTATAATGCAGTGTGCAGGTTGACGTGTTTGTAAATGATTGGAATTGGTGAAATATTCCGCACGCAGTAACACAAAATCCTGTATCCATGCCTTTTGTTTGCGTGTATGTATATGCGTTTGAGTGCTTGCGTTCTTGTGTGTACGTGCGTATATATATTTAAGAAAAGGAACCATAAAAATACATTTTAGAGTTTGCTTAAAAGGACGAAATATAGCCAATAAATATTAAATAATTGTTTGTAGGCTTATAAGGATTACAACGTAATATACCGTATTTCTACAAACATTCATTTTCTCTGTTCATTTGCAAATATGGAATGATACTTGTGCTGCGAAGCATACACAAAGACAAATTAATAATACGAAAAAGGTTTTTATTAAAAAACATCAGTTTTATTTTTTACAATACATGCGGTTATATAATCGTTTCGGCATTTAACAAACATATACGAATGTATCACAGTTAATGTTATCACATGTTTCATATAATAATATGTAGTTAAAGGCAACTAAAGGTACTAAGCTATCATTTTCATTTGTGTGTTGGCCTATTATTTCGTCTTCGTTATTGTTGTTCGGCATAAGCTTCAGCTTTCGTTTATTGGTTGCACCATTATCCTTCTGATACTGGGGTTAGTTTGTGATGTCCTTGGGATTGTGGCTAACATACGAGAAGCCTGAAATCAGTCCTGCTTCATAAGCAAACTATGTTGAGTACATTTATGAGATTTAACGTACTCATCATCCATTCGGATTGAAAGTCAGGATGATGTTTAATTTATTTTGCTAGTAAATTAACATAACACCACAATTGTTGGCGACGCAAACATTTGCTTTATTACCCGCTTGAAAGAGCAAACATTTAAAGAAAAACTTCGCAAATACATTACCCAGACATAGAAGGCAGCCGCGCCGTTACTTTTGGCTCGCACCTGGTCGAGCGTATATTTTTCGAGGAAGTACCGGGCGCGCAACATCGTCGATCTAGTTTGTTTCTGCTCGTGGATTTTGTCAATCTTGTGCAGCAGACTGTTGCTACCTTGGTCACCCATCAACGTCAGAATGCCAGTCCAGTCCTTGAAACAATATAATTAAGAAGATTGCTAATACGATTTGTAATAGTTTTTGCAGTTTTTTTCCCCCTAAAATGGCGACATTTGCTAATTTTGCATGTTACGTATTGCAAACACGCCAAATGCCACTGTGAACGGGGACATTGGGTGGACGCCACCAAAAGTAAAACAGTGGAAAGCCGTTATCACTCATTGGATTAGACTCTCAAATATGGACACCAATAAACTTAACAATTTTGTGTTTAGAGCCATTTCTCACAATAAATGCTAGCCACATTTTGTTAAAAAGATCGTTAAATCGTTTACTGAACATGATTTAAACATAAATACCTTTGTCAGTTAATCACAATTAACACGAATAATTGA
Source organism: Dreissena rostriformis (assembly GCA_007657795.1). Lineage (NCBI taxonomy): Eukaryota > Metazoa > Mollusca > Bivalvia > Myida > Dreissenidae > Dreissena > Dreissena rostriformis. The sequence continues at coordinate 29,772 of VMBQ01005030.1, read as the reverse complement.
TTGGTTCCAATCAAATATGTCAAATGAGTTAAATCAGACATGGTTAAATCAAATTAATTTAGTTTCTGGTAACGGTTACAGTACAGGTGGAAATAAATTACGCCTTTATAAGACTTTTAAAAGAACATTTAACGCTGAACCTTATGTTAAGAAAAGAACTATAACAAGAAATGAAAGAAGTGCTTTAGCCAAGTTCAGGTGCGGTGTAGCACCCTTAGAAATTGAAACTGGCCGTTACCAAGGAATTGTTTTAGAACAACGAACTTTTTTTTTACTGTAAAACTATGGTGGAAGACGAAACCCATGTTTTACTCCAATGTCCATTGTACAATACATTGAGAAATTTTAATTGTATTAAAAGCGACATCCATCAATAATGATTTCAATTGATTTTCAGTGCATGATAAGATTTCAATCCTACTCGCCGATGAAAATATGGTAAAATACAGTGCCAAAACCTGTCACGAAATATTAAGCTTAAGACGTAACTACATGTATAAATAATGAATATTGAATTTTATTATAATGTTGTTGAAAAGATATATTTGTGTATATATTGTACATACAAACGTAGATAAATATTTTATGTATTATTTGTTTATTATTTTACCTATCCGTGTATTGTTTAGTAATATCGTCTTATATGACGTAGGTTCATACATTTTATAGTCTCTCATAACTCTATTACATGAACTTGTTTAATTTTCTACATGTTTTATATACCATGAATGTATAAAAGAGAGTCTCAAATAAACTTTCTGTCTGTCTGTCTGTCTGTCTGTCTGTCTGTCTGTCTGCTTTTTTGCGTAAAGGTAGTTTGCGTAACTGTTTATCTTAGCGTTCGTCCGACCCGTTTCTCGTTCTGCATTCGAAGTACTGAAATGATTCTTATGAAACTTCATACTTATTTTTATTCTTATTATAAAGGATTTGGGAGAAAGTTTACTGTAACTCTTTCTTAGTACGGCGTCATTTCACTTTTGTTAATCTTCTCGTGTCGAACAAAATATGAGTTTTGAAGATATTTGAGATAAAAACATGTACTTGCATATAGAGGATAGATATTGAGGCAAGTGCTGTGTACACCCATTGCTCGTTAATATTTTTGGAGTGTTTGCCCGTGTCATATTCCTTATGAACAAAGGATAATTACACAGTATAACTTTCCAAAGTGAGGTATGTCTCGAAAAGAATGGAAGGGATTCAGATTATACCAGTAATTTTAATTATGTTAGTAATTTTCCAATACAAGGTATATCTATGCCGCACCGACGGTTATATTGCGACATGCATTTTATATGTTATATAATCAATCCACATGCTGTATCAAAATTAAACGAAACATAGAGACATAGTCCATATTTGATTCGTTTAGTAACGCTTAAATCTTTATATTAATTTCAAATGATGATTACTCTAAAAGGATTGTTTGGAATCTGTTTGTGTTCTTAGATTTTTTTCGATCCCAGGGGTACATTGTTCTGTTATTTTTTAGAAGTCTACACGTTGGAAAATGCACATGTCGGCAATACGTAACCAACTCCCTTTAAAGATCAATGCTCATTTGGGGATAACACTAACTTTTTAATTTGAACGGTAACTAGAATAACGTGTTATACCAATAGAGGGTATATTGCGCGTATATCCCCTGTTTGAAGATCAAAAGTCGAATTAAATTTTAATTGTAAATGATTACGTAATGAATTAATTTCATGACAATGGGCTCGTAACCTTGGTGACACGCATCTAGTTATTTGTCATTTTTACGTTATAAAAAGCACACAGTGTTAATTTTAGACATACCGGTTTACATATTTAAACAATATATAGTCGTTAACCTGAGGCTTATTGTCAAATTTCCTTTCCGTATAACTAACCTTTATTCTTTTCTTTATCAATATACTTTGACTTTTCAGTTGCTTTTTAAATCAAAGATTAGTCCGAAAACACTTTGTTAAGTGAAAAAATGGCATAACTTTTGTTTCTTACTAGCTTACCCATAAATTCTCCTCGGAATATCCGAGTATTATGTACACCGCCACCATGGTCGTAACGACCCCCTCAGGCGGATTTTTGTAGCTTCGTAATTCCGATACGGTGGACTCGTCAAGCTCGCTGATGTCGTGTAGGAAACTGAAATGGAATATTGTAATATTATAAACATTTAAAGATTCGTTATACATTAAGTGTATGTATGGATTTAAACAATGTTAAAGGCCGATTATTCTAAATGCACGATGAAATAATAAAGCGTATAAGTTCTTGTACCTCTTAGTAAGGTATTTACGTGTATAAATTCTATTGAATTGCAAAGTAAAGTTGTAGTTGTGTTTCTAAAAAGCATTACAAAAAATTCAAGGTGAAACATAAACCCTTCACTAGCTGCAATATACAATGGGAGTGGTATTTAACTCAAATTTTGCAGACTGTTGCCGACTGGTGCCGTTTGTTCTCTCGTGGTTTTAGAAACTCGAAGTGGCAGCTGTAGCAGCTTCATTTGTAACAATAGATATAATAAATAATAATACTTATATCTTAATTATCGAATGAATGAATGTTCTACAACGTCTATTCAACTTTAACAATATAAATTCTAATTTTAACTATTTACACATGCTTTTCAAACTATTTGTAACAGTTATCACACGATATTTTCGGGTAAATTATTCGTTCTTTATTTAAAGTGTTCACCGTTGTATTGGTCTCTCTAACATAATAGCATACCACTAAGATGGCATTTATCATATTGATTCGTTCTGCTGTTGCACCTGCTGGATGCGTGCACGTGTTTAAATTTATGTATATTTTCGGGTCTTTGCATAATACATACATAAGAATGTAAATAAACCACACGACTCGAGAGCGCTTCAAATAAACCTTAGGCTTCCAATGCAATCGAGCTAAAATAAATAGTTTTAAACTAAATAAACCACAGGCGCTCCACACAATCGAGTTTAAAAACGCGAGTTTGTTTTTTACTTAAACTTACGGGCCCAGTTCTTTTAGATCGTTTAGTAATTTACGGGCTCCTTTCAGATATGGATGCAGCTGCGCTGTGAACGGCGACGCCTCCACGCGCTTGATCGCCTCCTCCAACACCGCCGGATGCCGCCTTCTTATCGCGTCCCGGATCTCTGTCGGATAAATGGATGTACGTACACGAAATCGATGAAAAACCTGAATCATATTGTTAAAAAGATTAGAAAAACATGCCGCTTTAAAAATACTTTTTCACACACACACAGTTTTTCCAACTTAATAAAAACACAATAAAAAAGAACGGAGTTTACCTGGACGCGAAATAACACAAATTGCACACATACTGAATATGCAATGTATTTTAAGAGTAATCATCAGTTGACTTTGAAAAAAAAAAACGAGCAAAACGTTACAAATATAAAAGGATTATAATTTGGAATGTTTCTGAAGCTTTAAAAAATTGTTGTGACAATAACTGGATTGTTCATATAAAGTCATTTTATACCCACAAATGTCCAAGTAACGAGCGTTTTACAATTGTGCTACAATTTCTGTGGCGGCCATTTTGAAATCCAAGATGGCCGTCAAAATATTGACATGAAAATTTCAGCTTAATAAAATTATTTGACCTTACATGTCATAGAATAATATAAACCCAGTTTAAAAAAAAATCTAGGAAAAGTAAAATCTGGTTTACCATTCCAAACCGACAATTCAAATGTACGGCAACTTTTAACGAAAAACGTTGAAATAACTGTACAGGAAGTGATCGTCTGCTTCACATTCACAATGGGGTATACCAAACAAAGGGAAGTAACTGTGCTGATTTTTTTTTTGGTTATTTCATGAATAGCATGAAGAAAATAATTAAAAAAGATGCACACATATAGGACAGCATTTCAATGTGTCATGATCATATTTCAACTTTAGATAGATTTTGCTCATTGATTTCAAAAAGTGTACATGTGGCTCTATATAACTTAGACTTTATAAATAACACATTTGCATGCACACCGTCAGCCCAAAACTTTGTATTGAATAAAATATACAAAAATCTAAATAAAAAAATACCATTTTCAAACTCGGCGACCGTTATTGATTTATTTATTATTAAAGTAAATGAATATTTGCCAAAAAAGCATAATTTCCCCCCCAAAAAATGAACTTTTGACCTTACAAAAAGTACAAAATTAACAAAATACTTAAAATAAATGTTTTTCTTGTAAAGATCTTTGATTATCAGCATAATTAGTAATAAAGTATTGTAAAATTTCATTTGATTTGTAAAAGATCGCAACAAACGATCAGTACATCGATATTTTCTCCTTTTTTTGATAGGTTGGCGGCCATTTTGAAAATGGCGGCCATTTTGAAAAATATGAATTGGGTCCATAGCCTATTTTGCCTTAAATACTTTAAACTACCAATGAGCAAAGTGTGTTGCTTTTATCAAAAAGTGAACAATTCCCATGAATTCAAGCACCATATGATCCCGCTAAAAGCATGACGCAGTATATCAGTCTGTGTTGTCGAGGGAGAAATGCGATTGCCCTTTATGAATGAGGTTCAAATCCCGATGGGAGCTAACGTTGTTTTCAGTTTTAAATTATTTTCTTCTTAATGTACGCCAAATTTTAACTTCTTAAAAATCTATCATATGCATGTGTTTGCTGACAAGCCTTAAACAATCAAATACGCTAACAAGTTCCTTTAATAACATGTATATCGATGAATTTTCCGATGACTCATCATTATTAATTCGAACCGTGTGTGCACCTTGCATCTTTTATTCTGTACAAGATATGAACAATACCGTTCTTTAACAGACACAACAATCACACCTATTCTAAGGTTCAGATACTTCAGTTTACGTTTGGCGTTGCTAAGGTCATTACGATTCTCCAGATTGCTGTTTACAAAAATCTCTATGTGTTTCTTCAGCTCCTGTACTCGTTCCTCGGGCGTCTTGGAGTCATTGTCAGCATTAGAAGTTGCCCCCTGTAGATCCTTACGTATGCGGAACTATTAAAAGAGAAGATACTAAAATTGTTCACTTAAAAAAATCTGCATTGATCTTTGTCGACATACATATGCTGCAAAAAGGAATGATGTTTAAGCGATTGAAAAAGGCTATTCAAGAATAATTTGGTGAAACTAATTTTAAAACAAAGCCAAACGGGTAACGAGATGTTTTTTTGTGTGAAAATGATGACTGGCGCTATACGTGGTACTCAGGTACCTGTAAGGTGAAAATTGAATAGCACATCATGAATTTACGGTTTCAGTCAGAATATAACTTTAATGCACACTTGACATGTATCAATTAAGAATACACTCGAAAATACGAGCACTTTCGCCTGTATTTAAATTAACGGTTCAGTTCAATGAATTGGGTTGGGAATTAAATAATCAAATTCAAAATTTTTTTATAATGGATGCTCTGTAACACAGTAAAACACATTTGGATTATTGTTTTGTTATATATTGTTTCATAGCATAACCGAACATATCAGTTGCGGTTTCAAACCTGAGCCCATGTCTCATTGATGGACTTGTCGTTCAGCTGATTGGGGGTCTGCGATATCCCCGCTTTCTCCGTCCTGTTTGTCTGGAAAATACAAATTTCTTCCGGATTGGTTCGCAGAATGAAATTAACAAATTTCTGTATGCATTACAAGTTAACAATAGTCATGTTTATTTCCTATCAAGATACTATTTATACCATGTTCAATGGGTAAATAACATCTTTAATGGGTACAATCATTTCAAGTATTTTAAATACGTTCTGCATTTGATGAAGTGTTTTTAACAATGCACATGAATGCGTTAAAACTCTTACCACGCTGACCATTGGTTGTCTGCGTGTTGATTAATCTAAAACATGACCTGCACGGTAAAGCTGCGTTCTGACAAGTTAAACGTCAATCAAGCCAAATGGCGACAAATCCTGCGCAATTTTTACTTAGTCAAAATACACATTGCGATGCTTTATATAGTTAATAACATGTTTACACATACCGTCACTGTCGTTAGTGGAGAAGCTATACAAATAATGCTCTTGTTGTAGGAGAGAATATGAATAATATTATTGTTTATCTTTCCATCTTACATTTTGTATTAATAGAGAACAACATATAATTGTTATTTTCAGGTATTGATCAGTTTGAAGTACTTGATCCGAATTTATTATCTGACCATTGTGTAGTACAATTTCACATGACTTCTGTTAACAATTATTGTTGTTTTAATGACAGGGTTATAAATAAGTGCGACAAAGTACCGCACGTATTCAAATGGTATAATGCCAAAAAGGATATTTATATACAATCTTTCAATAGTGCAGGAACTATTCAATCTTTGATTGATATATGCAATGATATCGATGTTACAAATAGTTCTGCGTCAGTAGATAATTGTTTAGAAATTGTTTGTTCTGTAATTGATGATGTCTGTTCACCTTTATTCAAGAAGACCATAAACACTCAAGTTAGAGGTAAACATCGCGATAATAACAATAATCGATGTTTAATTAAATGACGAGTGTCAAAGGGCAAAATCTGAATTCTATAATAGCTTGAACATATATAGAACGGACAGGTCGGATGAAAATAGAATTTTGATGGTTCAATCCCGGAGCAACTATAAATGTTAAGTTAGAAACAATTCATCTAATTATGATTCAGAGCAGACAAAGATTTTAGAACATAATCGATTATTAGATGCAAATAAATATTTGAATTTATTAATGGGATCGGTAAAGCCATGCAAGTCATATTCAATAAAGACTGATGATTTTTGTCGATACTTTTAATCCATTAAAGTGATATTAGACGCATCTAACAGTTTATAGGTGTTTATCGCAACCGTTGTTAATGTTTGGTGTTTTCACTTCATGTACACTTATATTTGTCAATGCAGCATCAACGTACTAAAACAATATCCCGGAAAGAGAAAAATAATGCATTTGAATATCAACAGTACTTTCGTTTTGACAACTTAAAAAAGAAATGATTCGATGTACGATGTGAATCTAAATGTAGTTTTAGTGCAGATTCGTTTAAAGCTTTCACATTGAGAGCTGACTTATATTATCAATAGTTTCTCTCAAAGTGCTTTCATTAATTCATCTTCTTTATATAAAAATACAAAATACTATTACGTGTATACAAATTTGTTGTATTAAGATTTTGATCTAGGTTCTACTAAATATTCTGTACGTCATTGACCATTTGAGAATATATTGTGTTGTAATATATGTGTACTCATGGGCTTAGAGCCTTATGTATGTTGAAATAAACTCTATCTATGAAAACTCTATAAAAAAAACATTAAATAAGTTGAATGTTACAAAACTTGTTAAGTATTCTTATTAAAGTCCGTATTTCGATCGACTGACCACAGCATGCAGATGATGGTGATTATGATGGAGACAACGACGACTAAAGATATGATAAATTTGATATCGTCTGAAATTGTCAGTACGTGGTTTATAGATCTACAAATCACTGATTTTGAAATGGGGTGTATACTTTAAAGCGTACGAACTTTGGTGTTTAATTCCGCACAAGAGTCAACACCAGTGCGACAATTAAAAACACTGCATTTCGTTTATGTGTTTTGAGCAATTCAATTTGAGAACACTGTTTGGTATTTATATTTAAAGCCCTATTCCATCGATTATTAACCCGCTGAAGTTTTTTCAAGGCATGTTTTATTTAAGTCATGTGAAGAATTGCCTTTACAATTCAGGACAATACACACAACACAAACAGTTAACATTAAACAATAATTAAAACCTGGTTCACCGCCATGGGACGATAAAAGCAAAAGATTGAAGGTTTAAACCAGTTGATGGATTGGCTAAAATTACACATAGACCACCATTAATAACAAACCAACGAAGTGTACATTTAATTTAACAACATTAACCTCATATAATCGTATTACAGATTATAAAGAAATAAAAGATAGTTATTATTCGATTTAGTAACAATTTAATTACTCAATTGTAAAGATAACCCAGATCAACATCGAACTTGTATTTAATTTAATATGTTTTTTAATACAGAATCTTTCACGACAAAACAGTCCGTCGCCGAAGGCAATTAAAAGCGTGAACTGCAGCTATAATGGTTAACTAATGGAAGTATATACATGGAAAACAGATGTGGTGCATATGTACATGTAAGATGAACACATAAACATAATCTAACGAATTTACTATGTTCTGGTGGTTTGCCTGCTCCTTATTATGATCACGGTAATAATTATATGTAACGGTTCCTTTTCTTCGGATGGTTCTGGATATAAAAGCGGGACTGTACGATTTTGTCAAATATTTATGATTTTTTATAAAATGTATTAAAAATTAGTATACATATATTTCAATATAAATTAAAATAAAAGTTAAGAAGAACATGTGTCGAAAAATGCAAAATAAGCCAGATATTTAAATCTAAAATTGAAATTGGCTTCCAGCCGAATTCGCCAGCATATATATAATACATGTACAATGTGAATCTAAATTTAGTTTTAGTGCAGATTCGTTCATACGACACAAAGACACAATTTTGTTTCCTTACAAATACGAGTAAAAGTGTCGGCATCGGCTTTAACCAGCGCTAACTTGTCTTTGCTGCATTTTATGAAATTCGTCTTCAAAGTATATTTTTATTGCCTATTTTGAGTCATCGTAACATAATTTAATCAATATATTCAAATTTAACACATGTAAAAATCGTACAGTCCCGCTTTAAATAATAAAATTAAATCAATTTCTGATAATCAGTGTTCTCATTTGTAAACCTGGAAGAATATTGTTTTATTTTCTACATAGCATATTTGAAAAAAGTCGTGGTATCAAACCTTACACCTCACCTTATCGACGGGCGCAGAATTTTTCTGAGTGCGAGTCTGCAAAGTATCATTCTGTTCTTCTGTCTTGCTGTTCTGAAAAAAATCCCGGGCTTGTTTGCATGACAAAAATGTATGACTATATACAATACACGTAAAACAAGTCATGTTTGTTTGCTTTCATGATATAATATGTAAAATGATTAACACGTGAAATTAATACAAATATATGAAATTATTTCATCAGTAGATGTTAGATGTTATAACCGATTGAGAACCTTTCTGTATATATATAATTATGTATAAATATGTGTTCGGTTTATTAACACAAGTTAATAAAATAAAACAAAAACATCTACAGACAAGCCTGCAGACACAAGCACAAACCCACATTAAATTTGAAAATTAGCAGACAACTGATTTCGGTAAGACACACATTTTAAAGTTTCAAATAAATATTATGTTAACTTAATTGTTGAAATTTTAAACTGGACATAATTAAAACAAAGGTCACCTGTAAATAGTTTGCAAATACGTTTGAACACAGAGAAACTCGCACAATACTTTTAAAGGTAAACTTACATCTAAAGGTAATACCTAATTAGACTTAAAGCACCCGCAACCCATCTTAAACCACTGGTTCGAACATGAAACGTATCAGATCGGATATTTTCTTCAGCAGGTATTGCACCTTCCTTACACTCCGCTAATAATTGTCATTCGTCATAATTGTCTTTACGTTTATCTGAAACATAATGCGTAACTTCAGTTGTACAAACAGAAAATGAAACTTATTATAGCAGTTGGTCCTATATGAGGGGGTCCGAAACAGAATCAGGAATGTCATCGGACCCCACCAAGAGCTACTAACCACCGTGAACAGACGAAAACTTCTGTGGTATGGGCATGTCTCCCGATCATCAGGGCTTGCCAAGACAGTGCGACAAGGTACAGTGCAGGGAGGGAGGAAGAGAGGCAGGCAAAAGAAACGATGGGAAGATAACATCTCAGAATGGACAGGGTTGAGGCTTAGCGAAACATTGAGACTATCCGATAGACAAGAGGAATGGAGAGCTGGTTGCTATGTCACTTGTGGTGCCCCAACGGTCATCCAGACTATGGATTAAGTGAAGTGAAGTTAAAGTTCTATTTATGGGAAGGATACAATTTCCAAACAGTAAAACACAAAAATTTACTAAACAAACCCCAAAAATACACAAAAACACACGTGTACATGAATAAGACTGCGGTCGCTGCCTTGGAGCGATCAGTACAAATCATATGATGTTTAAAATCCAAACCGTGCACGTAGCCCAAGTTATCCATTACACAATTCAAGCGAGTAAATTCGATCTTAGCAGTATTTTTGGAATACATATAAAACATTGATTAAAGAAAAATTAGAATACAAGTTAAGAAAGATTGGTTTCCGAAAGTTAAAGATATTACTGTTTTATACAATGCAAATAATGTTCTGCTGTACGGTCGAAAACTAGTTTATGTACAAACGATATATGCACTTTTAGGAAATTCCTACTGTGCAGATTTGTTCATACGACACATCGGTTTAATTTTCTGAAGCAAAGGCGTCGGCATCTGCGTTTTCTTGGTCGTTTTGAATTTGATTCAAGTAAACAGCATTTGATAAATGTTACGCCTATACACGGAGTGTATATTGATAGGAGATGAATCGAGTATTTGACCCTTACTGTAGTAAATTCAATCTTATGCAAAAACTAATCATTCGATTTTATTGGTTTAAACGTTATCTTGTTGCTTATTAATTCCTCTTTCAAAAAATATAACTTTAAGTATATTCCCGTTGTTATTAATGGATTTATAGCGAGTTAAAGACAAGAAATACACATTTTATGTTTTACCACCGCGCGTTTTACCGTGTCGTTGCAATCGATCTTTTATAATTACATTTTGATATACCCACTCACGTCTTTTGTTAAATTATAGTTTCATTTCTCGGCCGATTTTGACAAATTATATATCATTAGAAAGCTTACGTTACGTAGTTTTCAGATATATAAATATATATTGAGTTTTTTGTTCTGATTTGGGCAGCCCGGAGAGTTATAACTTTAACTTTTGCAAATATCATACCGTTTTGGAGTTTTAGAATCTAGATTTACAGTTGACATGTTCGTACTTAATACCAATTTGTAGCGTTTATATTTGGAGTCCAGTTTTAAAAATTACATCTTGCTTAGGAGAATTGAATTCTGTATACGATAGAAAAAAAATGGTTTAAAAACGAAAGTAATTAAGGAATGAAGGCGGAAGAAAGTAGCGCGCGTTCCTAACGCACCGAACTGATGCTACGGTCTTGGCGATTATGCTTTTGTTAAGATACCGGCCATTAAATTTCCTTTGCCATGATTATTATATTTTTTATGGAATATATTGAAATATTTTGTTCACGAGACATATCAATAAAGCTAATAATTAATGAAGCTTAATAAATTAAGGATTTCGGCTCTTGTTTATTACACAGAAAGGGTGTTAATTTTATGATGAAACAGCGTATTTTTCGGCTTTGCATACTTAAAATAAAATGGGTGTCAAAACATTCATCGTTTGTTGTTTATTATCAACGAGGTAATTATGTATAATTATATGAAATGTTATTTACCTTAAATTATCAATTAATTAAAGATTCTTGAACATCACGGTCGGTGTTACGCGGGTCATTTCGTATTTTGACATCAGGGCATCATGTCCAACTATTCAAAATCAGATTGTTTTCACTGGGACGATGACGGCTTTGTTTTAGACAGGCAGACAGATAGTTTATTCAGACTTATACAACAGTACATCGTCTTCAACTCAAATATATAAATTATTTTTAGACGAATTGTTAGGTGATTACTCATATAGCAGTGATGATTCTGAGAATGTTGCCATGTTTCTTATCCGTGTAATCTAGAGTCCGTGGTTTGAGCATTTTTATCGCGGTGTTCAATAAAAGATATCTCAATAATCTTGTTTATTGATAGATCTGTGGTTTAATTGCCCCTGTGTTCAGCACAAACCAATTATCTCGTTATGATCAGATATTGTGCCGACCAATACTAAATAACAATACGGTGTCATACGCCACAGCAGGGACCTATACTTGTATATTGGTCCCTAACCACAGGTGGCTATGTCTGGTCAGTTTACACTTTTTATGATACATCCATGTCTTCTCGTGGTATTAGTGGTCATTTCTTGGAGTAATGTAACGCCAAATACTCAATTTTGCGTTTATTAGATATGTAGCGTATTGTTAACATTTATAGCCATCTGCCCATACAGATTGCCATAAACTAAATACTGTATAGATGTCAGCCAGCTTAATCATAATATTTATAAGTGCTTAATACCTATACATGTACATTTTAAACATTAAAAAAAAATGTAATACTTAACATTTAACGTATTTAGCGGCTACCGGTAAAAAACTCCGTCATTTCGTAGTCCTATAAAGAGTGTATGGAAGTGTACGGAACAACATGATTAAAAAACAGCATTCTCATTTGACCACAACGGGGTAAAATAATCTTTCCGAAAAATACAAATAATACAGAGTTATAATTTAGAATTCTATATATTTATAACTCTGATAACTTATAAAGATATTTCAATATACATGCATAGACAGTTGACCGTGATTTTCAAGAATCTTTAAATAATTTTAATTAATTGATAATTTATAGTAAATAACCTTTCATATAATTTTACATAATTACCTTTTTGATAATAAACAAAAAACGATGAATGTTTTGACACCCATTATATTTGAAGTTTGCAAGCCGAAAAATATCAAGAGGGTCCGCTATATACGCTGTTTCATCATAAAATTAACACCCTTTCTGTGTTATAAACAAGAGCTGAACTCGTTAATTAATTAAGCTTCATTCATACTTAGCTTTATTGATATGTCTCTAGAACAAAATATTTCAATATATTCCATAAAAAATATAATTATCATTGCAAAGGAAATTCAATGGCCGGTATCTAAACAAAAGCATAATCGCCAAGACCGTAGCATCAGTTCGGTTCGTTAGGACCGCGCGCTACTTTCTTCCGCCTTCATTCCTTACTTGCTTTCATTTTTAAACCATTTTTTTTTCTATCATATACAGAATTCTATTCTCCTAAGCAAGATGTTATTTTTAAAACTGAACTCCAAATATAAACGCTACAAATCGGTATAAAGTACGAACATGTCAACCGTAAATCTAGATTCTAAAACTCCAAAACGGTATGATATTTGCAAAAGTTAAAGTTATAACTCGCCGGGCTGCCGAAATCAGAAGAAAAACTTAATATAAATTTATATATCTGAAAACTACGTTACGTAAGCTTTCTAATGATATATAATTTGTCAAAATCGGCCTAGAAATGAAACTATAATTTAACAAAAGACGTGAGTGGGTACATCAAATGTATAACCTCGGCGCTTCGATAAAAGATCGATAGTTACGACACGGTCACGTGACTTAGCATCGACAAGATATTTGGCGTAACGGTCCCGTTTCTTATCCGTGTAATCTAGAGTCCGTGGCCTATATTATAGTTTATATATATATATTTTTTAGAAATCTTCTTTCATAATAATGTTTTGGTTTAAGATTGAAAAAATACAATTTTGACATTAAATCGTATACACAATTTACCTCACAGGATCACCATTTAAATTGAGAGCCACTTTAACGCTCTTAATTATGTTGTACATTATGCAATATTTGTACTGAACCATCTTGTATAACTCAATTAGTACATGGATTTGAGAGGTTTATCTTGTGGTTTAAGACGAGTGTGTTATTTTCGCATATCCTGTTGAAAATAAATACATTTCAAATCATTAAATGTTCATACTTCAAAAGATGAGGACACTGTTTGAATGCAGATGGTTACTCGAATACTTTTTGTAGATATTGGAAGAGCATTAGGTCTTGATAATTGGAGTTAAGAAATGATATTATTATGCAAGTAAGTGAGAGAAATATTGTGCATATCTCACAAAACCTTAGTAAGTAGAACAAATTATGCGTTTAACTTTGAGAACATGTTATATGTACAACACTATAAATATATATCTTGATATATTGTAAAATGAACATTTACGCATGTATTACCAAACAAATATATATTTTTTTTCCTTTTAAATAGGTTTGGCCTTAATTACTCCTTGATTCGATGGGTAACCAATAACTTGTGCTTTTTGCGTTTTATACCCATTTCAACAAACAATTGCATTGAATATAATTCCCTACTCAAGACAACTAGAAACGATACAGATTTGTTTTAATACCGTCTTTGTTGAGAGGTTTTCTGATGCATTTGATCGTAAAAAATCAACAGTATCTTTTGTCGTCGCAAATCGTGAACATGAATGCGAGTATATATACAGGCTGTAATGCGTATTTCTTGATTTAAGTGTTAAATCGAAGTATTATTTCGTAAGAGATCATATAAAGTATGTTCACAAGTTTCGTCCGCTGAATCAAGCACGTTTTATTTTATTGAACGCTCTTAAAGGGACTTGTTTACAGATTGTTTTGAAGTGTGTCATTTAATGCTTTAAACTAATAAATTTAAACATCGGAACTAAAAAGCTCCGGTATAAAATAGGAAGAAAAAGTAAAGAAAGAAAAACAAAGTAATCCACACTGGGACTTGAACCACTTACACTTGGAGTAAACGTCTAACAATCCTTGTTATGTCACAAAATATTACGATAACAACAGAACTCTCCAAATTATTAAATCGTTTCGCGTTTGTGATAATTAATAGTTTAATAATTTTTAGGTTTTTAACTCGTCAAAAGATCCATGTAATCGATATTTTAGAGCATGGTAAATGTTCAGTATTACTGTTTCCTCGCAAATATCCTATTTACAACGAAAACTTGCAGATCTGAAACATTTTTTCCATTTTTGTCGATTTACCAAAACGTAAACAAGTCTCTTTAAGGGCATGCGGGAGATAACACGTCAAAAGATTGCATGTCTTTAGATGGTATAATAAATAAAACGTGTTTACGTTTTGAATATGGTAATAACTTAATTCTTCAATACAAAATGTGTTAATTTTATACTGAGTGGATGGGTCCGGTATTAAGATGGCATAATGATATCCAATTATATGTGGTATCAACAGTTTCAACAGTTTATTAGTACTCAGCACATNATCTTAACCATTTAATTCAGTAATAGGACAGTGTACACAGTGCAAGCATTTGTTTAAGTATTTATAGGTAATGTTCATCTAACTTTACTTGATAATTACACATGAACATAAAAAAAGTTTGTGCCATGCGGATTTCTTTACTAAAGTGCAAAAACCTGAATAACGGCAACAACACAGAATAATATACATATGATTTTATTTCAGCACTTTACACACATGTGCAACTAAAACCTGTATATTTTCATGTTAAA
Source organism: Dreissena rostriformis (assembly GCA_007657795.1). NCBI lineage: Eukaryota > Metazoa > Mollusca > Bivalvia > Myida > Dreissenidae > Dreissena > Dreissena rostriformis. The sequence continues at coordinate 14,503 of VMBQ01005030.1, read as the reverse complement.
GATAGTGTTATATACAGTGAATATCATACACTGATTTTCTTGTTTTAAAAGAGTAGAGAGCTATTATAATACACAACCTTTTCCCATCTTATATACAATTTAACATCAAAATCTGGGATTAAGATATAACAAACAAACAACAATGACAGATGCCCTATCAACCAGTAGCCATTCACACATTAAATCAATTATTCTTAAAAAGACAGGTTAAGCATTCAAATATTTATGACAAACACTTAAAACCATGGTAATGCAAACTCCACGAAACCTTGGTTGCAAAAACACCCCTACACTATACAGCCTATTTCAATCTCCATTTTCAGTATGAAATCATTTATACATAAGTATTTGGTTAAACAAGGCTCCTTGCAGCTAAAATTTCCATAAGTAAATCCAACTATGAAACATACAAAGGAATAATGCCTGTGGTACAAGGTCATGGACAGAATTATATTCCATTGCAAATTTTGCATTTTTTTAAACAAAGAGCAAAAACTCAGAAGTACATAGCACTAATAAGCTGGTTATCGAGCTTGCCTTCCAATTTATGTCAACAAATATTTGCATCAGTAAGAGAGCAAAAATGACATAATTCACACTTTTTCCATTAAAAAGGACAATAAATCTGAAGTGTATACATCAACAAAAATTGCTTGAAAGTTTGGTGAAGATTTGATTAACACTGTATGACTTAGAGAGCAGAAACATCATATTTCAAAAAAAAATATTAAACAAGGTATGTGTTTGTAAAACACTATGTCCCCTTTTGAGCAATTTTGACCCATATATTTGACCTTTTACCTTAAATGATGACCTTGAGCTTGACCTTTCACCACTCAAAATGTGCAGCTCCATGCGATACACATGCATGCCAAATATCAAGTTGCTATCTTCAATATTGCAAAAGTTATGGCCAATGTTAAAGTTTGTGCAAACAAACCAACAAACAAACCATCAAACAGACAGGGCAAAAACAATATGTCCCCCAGTATAGACTGGGGGACATAAAAATGGCAATAACTATAAGAGTGTCATATTCACATTACTAAAAATTGCCAGTAATTAAATTAGAAGATTCAAACTAATGAATAACTTATACCAACTGCAACATTATATATCAATATAATAATAATACTTTACATAAATCATTCAACTTGCATGTAAAGTGTGCATCTTTACCACTATGGAGATTTACATGATTTTTAATTTATTATCTAGGTTTTTATAACTAGATAAACACTGAGAATAATTAAAAGATTGCAGCAGTTACATGTGTTGTGTGATGCTTCAAAAACAGAACCATACAACATCTCATTTTATTCAACAATTATATGGCATTACACTGTCACATTTAATAGCTCTAATACACTAACAAAATAACCATGAATACTGTAGCATGTTTTCCATGGCATGCAGACAAGAAATAACAAGACATGTTTGATCAAACACAGGTGCCAACATTACACACTAAACACCTTATTGCCAACATTACATACTAAAAATCTTATTTAAATTATTCAAAGTTAGGTCAAGGTCAATATGATGGTGAAGTTGGTTTATATTGGTGTATTGGTAATTATCATGAGAAACATCTTTGAAGTATGCCAAGTTCAAAGTAAGGATGGGTAATGGGGCTGGATAGGGAACGGTTTTAAACAACACATGTATGAGGATCAACGTGTTGTAGCAAGCAATGTCAGTGCTTAACAGAACACTACAATCAAGTTTTTCTTGTTTGAAATCAAACACACAGGACAAACTTTATGCCTTGGGCATTTAAATGCAAGTCACTGAAGAGGGTCAAAAGTCTTAGGTCGCACATGCTAAGGTGTGCTAAAAATGGAACATAATCTAACAATTAAAACAAACAAATCACATGTTCAACACACTGTACACAATTAACAATTTAAAAAAATACCGTTTCGTAATAACAGTGTAACAAACAGATTCCGATTAAACATATTCCACATACCAGCTTTCTAAATAAATCTACATACATCACAACAATTTACTTCTACAGAAAATGAACACAGAGAATCTTGCAATTATATTCATACTCCACATGTATTCGTGAAACATGATCTTCACTTAAATAAAGTTTAATTAAAAAAAAAAAAAAAATCTCTGACAACAATGTTTTTTATCACCTTGTTTTTTTTTCCCAAGTACCACCTTAATTATATATTAAGCGCATGCTTTTGGTTTAAAACAATTGAATAGATTCATTAAGTCTTCTTTGGAAGGATCCATGATTAAAAGTCTGTCATCATAAAGCATCCATCACATGTTGCCTAATAAATATACATTTAACACTTATGACTTAGTGACTAATACA
>VMBQ01005029.1:30055-71472 GCA_007657795.1 Dreissena rostriformis | reverse complement strand
ATAATAATAATTATTATAATAATAATCTGTATCATCATCATTATCGTCAGTATTACAATTATAATGACAATAATCATAATATAAAGCACGGTACCAAAGTTAGCTTTCTCAAAGTTGCACGCATATTCCATCAGAGCGTCGACTGGCTTGCGAAGCTTTTCTCGTTTCTTAGGATCTTTCTCCGATGAAATAGTAAGCGCCATGTTGAAGAGTTCCAGATTCACTTCCTTCGAACACAGACCTTTACAATAGTGGCATTCGATTATTAGTGTCAATACATACATGTATCTTTGATAAAATACGAACTTTACCCCAAAATAACATATATTGCAGAATAATGCAATTCAAGAGATACTTTCGAAGGAGAAACTGTTTGTTCTGCTACATTTTGTAGTGTTGTTTTCTCAATTGTTGAACATTTCATTGGTAATTCTCCTTGCTTGCACTTGCAACTTTGCAATATTATGTAAGATATATGTTTATTTGATGTAAAATACTAGGAATATTAATAATATAAAACTTAATGCTTATCACAAGTACAACTTAACATTGTTAAAAAATATCAATATTTTCTTTCACTACTTAATTATGTTTTACTGTAGTTTAAGAAATCAACACACTCGATATGCATAATCGTCATGCGATGAACTATAAATATATGAAATAAAAATTAAATCATATATTCGCTCTCATTGGTTGTGGGAAAATAGTATTGATCAGTATTGCTTTCCCCTAATTAAATACTTTGAATATTTGTATGTGCTGTTTGAGCAAATGAAGTTAAATATACCCCACTGTGTATTGCTCAAATTATCATCTTTCATTCAACAGAAAGTGAGATAATCGGACTGTCACTCGCTGGTATTATTCAATCATTCGCCACCAAGGCGTGAAATAAATGTTATTATAATATACAACTTTCCAGAAACATGAGCCGCTTATACTTAAATATCTTACTTTGCATGCATTTACACTGGTCGCTCCCGTCCTCACACTTGTACTGTATTTCGTGACCCTTGCTGGAGCCAATGCCGTACAGCTTTATACACGATCGTTCTGAAATAAAGCATAATTTAAAGTGCTATATGTAAAATAATATTTCTGAGTATTCCCATTGTTTTTCGGAGCATAATGCTTTAATAAAATTGCTGACCTTTTAAACAAGACAATTAACCTTCAAAAATTCACTACTTAAAGTTTTTCCTAGGCCTAGGAGTTATGGCGGGAAAGAGCAGTATGAAATCTAAAGAGAAAGACTCAGGGTCATACACACAGTCTACTTTGAGGACATGACGTATAGAAATCCCTATCAGTTGCAAAGAAAGAAAGCCGATAAGGAGCAATACAAACCAACACGGCGAAGAGACTATGATCGTAAAATGATAACGGAAAGGTAGATGCTCTTTGGTCAGAGTTCATGATAATGGTTGATCAGAACAAAATATGGAATTCGAAAAAATCTTTCGCACATTGCGTTCTTGTCTTCTACGACAATTATGCGATCGTGGCGTTTGCACTGTGCTGCTTTTGATTTGGTACGGTTTAATAACCAGGACGCCGTAAGAACACTTAGCCTCGGCGTTTGCTTTGAACATTTCAAAAAAGGTATCTAAGGTTGACATTAATGCCTTTGGCCGCCGGATTCCACGTTCTTTTCGCGTCAACGGTCGAAAAAAAACAAACGCAGTTAGAACGCCAGTTAAGTGTCATGGGGGTATAAACAGTGTACGTTCACACCAATTAAGCGGGTCCTTCATGCTTAATTAATGTGTTGGAAGTTTCAGTGTTTGCTGGAGAGAAATAGCAAGGTTACCACCTGCATTTACAGAAGTTTAAACGATGTCAATGAATTGAGTTTCGCTTCCTTTAAATTTAAGTTCACACGCCCACACTACCTATGTTCGAAAATGGTTGATGCGTCGAGTAGAGAACTTATACTGAAATTACCTAGACATACATTGAGAAAAGGTATTTATTTATATTCGTAGAAAAGCAATGCCTTAAAGCTGGCGTATAAATATAAAGCTATGTGTGATTTATTATATGTAAAAAAATATTTGGACATTTTATTCTTATAATGAAACGCCAATTTAGCATTTAAGCATGTATGTGCGGAATATAAAATATAGTAAAAAAAAACGTTCACGTGTTCATCTGCAAGCTATTATGTTAATAATGAAACGAATATAGTATTTCTCACATTCTTAGCAAAGGAACGGTGTGATTTTTGTGGCAGAACTTCCAAATTTACTGTGGTTGTATGTTGATTAACGGTGGTATTACAAACAAAGCATCCGTGGTTGTTGAATATACATACCGAAACAGTAGTTGTTCTAATTGTTAAATATATGTGCTCGTCGGGTTAAAATATGTGTAGTTGCATTTCTGTTTAAGTTGGCGAAACTCATAAAAACAGTTACGATGATAACACGATTTATTTTGGAGGGTATTTTCTTTTTAATTTTAATTTACATTCAAGAGTGCTTTTTGGTTAGAGAGGCGGTACTTTGTTGTTCATAAAAGAAAAACTTGTGTGCGTGTTAATTTTTCGTGCTCTTTAAATTAATTTTAATGAATGTTATTATACAATCCCAAATATAATATAAATGTTAGCTTGTTTTAGGATTTATATTAATTTCCGTAACGCTCATGTGGGTTTTTATGATATCGCATGAACGCAATCAAGTTGATTGTATTCATTGAATATATGTAAGCAACACTGTAAGAATATGCATGATTGTCATTATTCTATAAAATAACACTACCTGGATTGTAGTAATCGTAAACCTGTACAGACGCCGGTTGGCGGCTTGAATCGTTGCCTGAAAACTTGTCAACCAGTCTGAATGTGAAGTTGGTTGCAACACTCGTTATCTACAAAAATAAGTATACCCAATCCCTTTTTACGATGCATAGATCTGCATGTAAGTGAACAAAATATAATAAAGTATAATTGAATGGATAAGAGAGTCCAAACTCGCATACTACGGGAATGGTAATGACATGGTAGACGCCGAGCGTGTTACTATAAATAGGACCAAGCTACAGGAAAGTCAGTTCGAGTGATGAGCGTGAAACTGTTATATTTGATATGCAAATGTTAAGCTGATACAACTCCTTCACGCTGAACATACCGTTACAGAAGTACGGGAAAGGCAACGAAATGCAAATGTTGTCCTCCATATTTGTTACCTACGTATTTATAAATGAGTATTTACTATGTCATGTACTTAATAAGACAAAGAAATATTAAAAGTATTGTTTATTTTGTTCAATACACAAACAACGTTCAGTACGTTATTTTGTAACTGTTTTAAATACATACATTGTCTAGATAAATAATGACGAATCCTTGGCCATCCGTCGGCATCTCGTAGCGGGGAAACATACCCTCATTCTGCATCTACAATAAAGAACAAATACAGAACGTTTGAATCATAACATGCGTCTGGAGATTAATGTAAAATACACCAAAATAAATGATGTAGTATTTTTCAATCCGCAATGGACGGGTCAAATAAGTGTGATTTTTAGCCGATTAAAATACATACCGGACCTTCCAGAACTATGGACTATGCATTAACATCGACATCAAAGCATTGCAATTTTACATCAAAACGCTAGAAAACAGCTTTATCCTACAGCTAAATGATTTTATAGAACATAATAGGACCTATAAAGAAAACATAAGGTTTTCTCCACAGATATTTTTAGATAAGGTTTATCCCACAGATATTTTTACTTTTTTGGCCTTTCACCCCTGTTTAAAGGTCAAATGCACTTAAAACTAGTAGACGATTTAACTTGAAAAAGAAAACACTCTAACCACGAGGCTAAAGTACGCACCCGATAGCGTTACTGTTTGAATTCGCAAGACCATATTTTAAAGTAACAGCTGACGAAATCACTTTATTGCGTCATTCAGGTCATTGGGGACGCAGTCGTTTAACGAGTGTGTGTGTGTGTTTACGATGGATTATTATAATATTATGAATGTGAATAACAGTGTTGGGATATAAAACTGGAATAAAACTGGTGCGACTGCATTTTCGATTTCGTTAAAATGTCGAATGTTCTCAATAAAATCAATGTTTTGTTGAACAATTGATAGATTAAATTTAAGAAAAGTGTCAGTGAATTGTTTTTTACATTTCGAAGGAAATAGATGTTGAATTAAAAGGGTTATTTCTTTGACGAATAAGTTGTTCATTTGTCACTTGATCAAAGAATGCCTATCCACAAAGAATTGCCTGCTTACATCCAGTGTTTTAAAATGGAAAAGATGAATGGCGATGAAGAAATGTGTCCATATTTTTAACTCGTCATGGAAGCAAATTAAACTTTACGAAAAATAAACATGGTTATAACACAACGTCGGTGAGTACAACAATAACCAGTTGATGTTTTACTTTTTTATGTCAGTAAGTAAAAAGTGTGTAAAAAGAAGATTTGTTTATAGACTAAAATTAACAATATCGGCGGGGATAAATGCTGAATCATGCTTTACGTAGGTGTCAACACATTTTGTAAATTTTAAAATGGAAGCCATTTGTGTTTTTGGTATTTTTCAGTTGTGAAACAAGAATTGTAGTTATAACAAAACCGTCTGTGTTTTACTTGAGTGTGTAACATTTGGAACGCTTATTTAATTTGAATCGAGGTGTATAGCGATATTTTCTCTCGTTACTCTTCTTTGCGTGGATTTCTTAAGCACTATTTCGAAATCCGTAAAGGGAAAAGATCGCAATTAATATTACTACGCAATGTAAGATACAATTAATTTTGTGTTTTTGCTTTTATTTTTATCAATTAAATACTACTATTTTGATTGCAGCAGGCAAACATTATATAAACAAAAAATAGTGTAGGACAAATAGAATACTATGTAAGTGTGATAATATACTTAAATTTATCCCACTCGTCTCAGAAAGGCTTACAAGGCTCGGCAAGCCTCGCCATGTAAACCTTACTTCACTCGTGGGATAAATGTAAGTACACAATCACACTAACATAGTATTCTCTATTTATAAAATGTTTTAAGTTTTAGAGGGCATTGTTAAGTTTAAGCTTTAAGGGCAAAGTTAACAAGAGGTTATGAATTAAATATTGTCTGTAGTAAATATCAGAAATACACAAATTATTTCAATATTTTTATCGGATATATGGGAGATAAAAAACTGCCTCTATTCCTCTTTAAGCGTTTATGTGACATTTAAATCAACATGAATGAAAACTTAATACACATACTTTTGCACCAGAAAAATGCACCATGTCCATACATAATTTCGGGTTAAGGTAGCAAGACTTGTAACTTACCTTAATCAGGTCCGATTCTTCAACTTCGATGCCCGTCTCCAAGTTGATCCTCACAATTGACATACCTGCGGTTTTTGCGGACTTCTTCGATCTGAATTGGCAATTGTTACCGTAAAAAGTCATGACCGGACAATATTTCCATACACAAGACGCACAATTATGTAAACTTTTTACGCGAATTGTTTCGACATCGTTTTTTGTTTTTAAATAGCCAAGCAATGCAATACTTTCGCTTCAGCGTTAAGGATATGCCGATCGACTTTAATTGGAACTGCAATTTATTTCATATGCAAGTGTATACAGTGTAGAAATCACATGTAATTTTCGTCTGTGTCATAATAAGTATCGAATATCATTTTCTGCATTTCATCCTTGTGAGAACTGTCAGTTATATTACTAAAACTGTAATTCAACTCTTAAATACAATTTATTTAATTCAGAACAAAAAAACATCAAAACACATGTTTATATATTTATATGTTCATCAATAATATGTTTTAAAAAGTATGTATGTATTAAAAGATAACATGACACATGCGCCTTTCTGTTGATGGAACATGTGTGTAACAATTAATGGTCACAATATTTCGGTTTACGCACATTTAGTGCGGAATTTGGACGAGTGACGTCAGTGTAATTTTTAGAAACCTTTTAAATTTATGTGACATTATTTAAATGTAACAAAGCGCAAAAAATTAAAGCGTTAAGTCAAAACTTATCTTAAAGCAGATTAATAAAACATCCGATCAAAAAAGTGTTTTAAACTTTGCTGCATATTGTTGCTATATCTATAAAACCTGACAATATTTACTTCAAGTTTTATTTCACTACTTAGAACATTCAGCATTGAGCACTGGTAAATTAATTATGATTATTATAATAATGAGCAAACAGTTTGACAACTCTTCTTAAAATATTGAATCCTTACTTGACTGAGAACTGAATACACGTCTGCACTGACCCAGCATTATCCATTTCTTGTCGTTTAGTACGGGAAAAGTTTATATCATAGTCCGGGACTTCAGGTTCTTGGCAATATCCACACACATTGCACTTCCTAAAATTGGAAATGCATATATTAGTGTTTTTGAACAGTAGCTGTGTCGATATGGTTTGTCAGACGCATGTGTCTTGAGCACCTTCTATGTTACCGTGGAACCAAAGTTTTCAGACATTGTTTAACTTATATATATAACTATATCAGCCACAATCTTAGTCTACATAACAAATGGAAATATATAGCATATTCGCCATATAGTTCTCTATCTAAATACCTAATTTAATTAGCCTAGATTAAGTATTTTGAGTTGCAGCAGGATCAATATTCGGACGGAAAGAGGAACAGACGGACGGACAGGGGTCAAACCTTCCGTCCCCTAAGGTCAAAATGGTAGGGGATTAAAAATGCAAATAATTTTTTTAAGAAATGACGAATAAACTGTCATTGTTCAATATTATTTATCTATCGCTCAGGCATGCAAAAAAGAATATAATACACAAAAACATTTCAACTATACAGTGATACAAAATATTATGTCTTTATGTATAAATCCGTAAATACCTACCTTTCTTTGAGCATATTCGTGGGTAGATTCTTTAAAATAACGCTATCTACAATGTTTACATCAATTGGACTGATATCAAATGGGCAAATTTCTTCATTTCGAGCTTTCCTGTTGTAAAACATGTCAATCTTTAACACACCTGACCCTCTTCCACTAACTTTGACCTGGAACTTACTGTCGCCAGTTATTACGGGAAGCTAAAATATACAAATGAAGGCCTTATAAAAGCCACAGTCCATGAGTTATACATACATATATGTTTTAATAAACATTTGTGCTAATACTCTTTTTTTATTTCACCTAAAACATTTGTTTTACTAATAAGTTTAAAACATCTGCAATATTTAATATATTGCATGCCCTTGATGAATAACTTACGTGGTGTATGAATATGTTGTCCTTTAAAATAAATGTATGACTTGTGTAATAACAACAATTTATTTTACACTTTTTGGTCGTCGTTCATATAATATGACGTTAATAGGATGAACAGTAAGCAGTTAGAACATTCCCACGCCCTTTCTTATGTGTGTGTATCTGCTGTCGGACAATATGGGCGATACAATTACTTGTAAACGATTCATTAAATTACCTTTGCTTACATATTTAAAAAGATGTCAATAGCGATGATCAATAATATTGTCATATTAAAGCATACATTAACATGGTTTGTTTACGATTATATTTTTTAGAACAAACCTATGTCTCTCAGAAAAATCGACTTGCTTGTATCACAAGTCATTACGATTTGTATTCTTTTACATTAACATATATAAAGTTGAAACTCCAAAGTTTTATATTATTGTCACTCATTACAATAATCTCCTAGGCTTGATTGAAATACATTTCTTTAAAATTAGAACTGCCATCATATTAAATATTTTTGTTAAAGCAACTGAACACGTGTACATCAAGAGGGTTTCGTTAATGAAAAATACTGATAATCTTACAAAACAAAGGACACAGTCTCATTGATAATAACAATACAATTTATTGTATGTGCGATATGATCGAAACGATGTAATGTGTACTAATTTCTTTGTATTTTTGTTTTAAATTACATCAACAACTTACATAGACTTTAATTATTTATGTATACTTGATTATTGAATATATTTAAGTGTCATTGAAATACATGTAGAGGGAATAACAGATAAATCGTGTTTAACATGTTAAGCCTTATTGTTTATTAAAATGAAGTTGTATTGTAAAGTAAACGTACTTATATTATAATAGTAAGTGATCTGGTCTCTAATATGCACAATTACGGCTTCAAAATTATAATATATATTTTCGACTTATCGGTTGCTAGTATTCAAGTCGAAAATCGCAATTGCAATCAAGTCCCTTATGCCGACGACTAATCGATTCCAATCGAGTATTCGTCCATCACTTTATATAGGTTAACGTTTTCACACATGTATTTTGCAAACCTAGTTGTTTGGTGCATTTATAGAGCAGATACAAAATATTTGACCAAAATATGCAGTATTTGCAAAGTTCCATTACTTGCCTGTGATTAATATATCAAAAAGTCCCTTCTTTATATCCCGCGTATTGCCATTAATGAGACTCCCTGACAAATAAATTGCAATGATAAAATACTATTAAATACATATCCAGAAAAAAAACAATTGAATGGGAAAAAATAACAATTTGTTGAAAATGTGTTTAGTGCAAATACGTACTTTTGGAATAAGTGTATGTAGGAGGGAGTTTTCACTGTTCAAGGTTATTTTCTGTATGAACTTTCCTTTTTCAATTACAACGTTCAGATCGACTTCTGGATTGTATGTGCGTGCGCTGTACGTCGCTAAGGCTTGCATTGCAACCACAGTGTCCTAAACAAATAATCAAATCAGTATAACCAAGATTATTTTACAACATAGCAATGTTTGTCAAAAAAATACACTAATAACGCATACACGTTGAATTTAAGACAAAACCGGGAAGAATAGTCTTTTGGTAGGTCTATCATATAATCTTTATAAAACACGGAATAAAAGAACAGGACAGCATAAAAAATCCTCATGTAACGTAGTAATAAAAATAACAATGATGCCCATATGCTTGTCTTTTTTTAATGTTTTTAATGATCTATTGTTTGCCAGGGGATAACGTGCATTCAATTACCTGCGTTGAACGCCATTTCCCAATTGCATCGCTCTGTGCCATCAACCATGCCACTATCTTGTGGCTTCTCTTAAAGTCATCAAATTGCAGGGAGGCGAGTAAGGCGTATGCCGTCGTCTCTACTGCATATGAGTCCGCAGCACCGCTATGAGACCAATACAGACGACCTGAAAGTAAATAAACATTTGAATCTGTTTTGTAATAGTCACTGGTCGATCTGTATGTGGTATTGCAGTTTGCGCGCCAAACGGACCAGACTAACGAATCCCAACCTGTCTAGTGTTGTGAAGACCAACCGTACTCACATCGGCGGAACATTAACCATGTGTCGCACAGAGGAGAAGCATGTCTACCAACGTCTACCAACTACTGGGCTAACATGACAGCTTGTACTCAGATATCATCTCTTATGTAAAAATATGAATATTTAAAAAAACTACGTAAGAGAATCAACATTAATCTCAAAAACTGAATTTAAATTGTTGATGTTTGCTATATTCAGATTCGTATCAGCATAATGTATTGCACTGGTGATCACCATTCACTTGTCTATCTTAAGGGGAAATCCTAACAGACACAATACATTATTAAAATTAATTTGATTGTCCGTTTAGTACTCCCATAATCGTAATTCAAATTGTTTTAATCACGACAATCGTCAATACACTATTATGTTTAGAAACAAAAACATACTGGATTAATTTTTCGAGGTAGCAGTAATAAACAAAAGCACATGGATTCGATACGCGTAAATGTGAGAATGGCCCAGACGACCGCAATACATTTATGTCTGAATTCTTCAACATACTGATCAGTGTTGAGTTACAAAATATAAAAGATAAAACAATCATGCACTTTTTGAAATTGTTGACCATTATCGTTTCGCGTGATATTGTAGAGTTTCTGTTTCCAGTCATTTTTCTTTGTGCTATTCGACATAGCTAAAGCGTATGTGGATATTGCCAAAAGATAGGGATTGTTCTTCCAAATATTCTCTGACAATCCCTCAAGTGCCGACATCGCTCGGTTGATGGAATCCTGGACCTCCTGAAAAAGCATTATGGAACCTAAGTTAAATGTTTTGAATATCATCCAGCTACTTTTATTGTCTGATGCGATGCAGAACTGTTTACATGCATGTGTGTCTTTACGGTCAATACTTTTAAACAATTACTATATTGAGTTTAACGTGCTATCCAAATTATGATTTTCTTTTAGTATTGTGTAAGGCATATCATTAAGCAAATTGATTTAATAAAAATTAACATACCGGTGTTCGTTTTGTGCATTCTTGCAAGGAGGTCAGAACAAAAGCTGTCAACGACGGATCTGATTTTGGATCGCGTTGACCCAACACACCCTGTGAAATATTGCTGCTAATGAATCCAGGCACGTAATTGCGCTTGACAATAGGATACGCGAGTATATTATTACTAAAATAAACCACATAAGCATTTATTTTTCATGAACTACACAGCGTGTCAATATGTATAAGGCTCGACACACAACATGTTTATGCTACCATGTCCTTATGCCATTCTAAAATGTGCTGTGTCAATGCCGAATTCATTCAAGGCTTAACACAATTCGATGTGCATCTCATACGCGATAATTGTCTAACAAGTAGTATATCTTCATTTAAGTCTCATCAATATGCATACATGGTGATTACAATACAAATATTTACAAAATGTCAAATGTATATTGCCATTCCATATTGGAATTATAAGAGACTATCGCAGTTAAGAATTCCACTTAATATAAACAGATGAAATACATTACGACTTTTATAAATTCAGCATTTTGCACAAATAAATAACATAAAAAGTTAAAAAGTTAAAACTGAAGAAACTTTGCAATTCAAATTAATTAAGAACTGCCTAAAAACAATGGTAAGATACTGAAGGATAGAAAAAAGCACTATCGCGCATTAGTTAAAAAATGGATATAATAAATCATATATCACGTTGATCAGATCACCGTGAATCGAATAAGCAAAGTTGCGTCAGACGCAATAAAACGGGAGAAAACTAAAGCAATTAACATGTTTACTACACATGCCCAACTGGCACCACCTTGCACAGTGGATGTCTTGCACCATATTCGGTGACAAATAGATTACTTTTTCAATCGTTACACGCTTATCACGTATTACATGTAAGTCGATGATAATTGATTTTCGTCATCACTTAATGCATGAAAGTTATTTAGCTCAACAAGAACAAACAACAACACAACACTCAAACTGTTAGCAATACTCAACAATATTCTACGTGGATAGTTAAATAAGTTAGTAGTCAAGCTTTATAATAAGTTAGTCATGATACGCATAACAGTCACCATAAATCTTTTAACTCAAACCCTCGTTACTATTTTAATTTAAAACATATTTAGAAATGTTTGTGTTTTTCCAACACACATTATTTTTTAATCGTTTTGCTTATGACGGAAAATCAAATTGATTGCAACCTTTTCTATGCTCATATGAAAATATAAAACCCAATTCATGAATAAATTTAATTCAATTAATAAATGTGAAGTGTTGCTATTACCTGCATGCCCCTGTCATTAACCGGTGAATCGTCCCGGAAATGGCCAGAGCCTACCAGATTACTTTTAGAAATGTATGCCAACGTTTTCTGCAGGCTATCCGTTGTGGCAAGACCTTGAACAACATGCTCTGATTGGCAGAAAACCTTGGCAACAAAAGCGGTTAACCTAGAAACATATACATATTATATATATAATTGTAAATAGACCAGACTCAGATTCACGTACCGAATTAATAAATCAAATGCGTCTGAAACACAGTGACATACTTTCATGAAACTGTATTTCTGAAAACAAACGTTCAATCAAAGGCATATTTTTGTAAAATCTGAGTTATTTGTTAGAAGTTCGAATTTGGCCTTCCTAATATTATGCTATGCTATGCTATATATATTTTATTCAAACTTATTAACCAGCATGGGAGTTTTGGTATCTCCATATGTCATATTATACTTTCAGGAGTTATCCGGAGGTCTTGTTTTTGTGTGTGTTTTTTTATAATTTAAAATGAATAAGGACAGATTAATCTGTCAACATAAAGTGATGTTATACCAAACCATCTTACTTGACATGTATTTTAAAATGCAAAACTTGTGTAATAATGCACCCTTTGAATTAATTTTAGCAATTCCATTAAGTAACCGTTTTTAAACTGGTGCGAAGACATTGTTAATGTCCTCAATTCATCTTATTGCAGCAATAGATTGTTGTACTATGACCTTTGAGAAAAGTGTTTACTTGGTCTTGCGTCTTGAGGCACATCGTCGTATGATGTGTATCAGGCAATGGTCAGCTAAATGTACAGTTCAGCAATTGATTCATATCATTTGTATGTATATAATTAGTTTTGTTCTTTATAACAATGTGACTATTAAATAGACAAACTGTTACTATTTTATATCCTTCAATGGTATCACATGCACATGTATATTATCCGAATCACGTGACTTTCAAGGAGGAGTACACAAATGTTGAGCTCAGTTATAAATGGATTTAAGTGTTTCTAAATGAGGTTTGCCCTACATTTTTGGATATAAGATTGACACAAGTATCGAGATGTTTATGCCTGCCAAAACTAAGACTCCTAGCAATACTAGACGTAGAAAACCGAAGGAAACAATTTCACCATTATTAGAGGACAGCACGAGGAAATCGAGAAACGCGGGAACTGTCGAAATCGACGACGCCGATAAAAGAAGTAAACAAACCAACACACAAGTGGACATTAGTGAGTACACTCCGTCTCAATCTATTGTTACGGACTTTAGCGGGCATTGGCCATCTATGGCATTTTCTCAACCATACCCCGGGTACGGTCCGAGCCCCCAACTCCCACATTCCCCGTTCGGATTTGGGCCAATGATGCAACCACCATGGGTAACTTAAATCTTGTCCGCAATTAAGTATATCAAAGACAAAATAAAGTCGATAGATCGTATTGAACAGATAATTATCCATTGCCGCGAAAATTTCGGATCTGGAAACGAAAGTTAAAGACATTGACTTCCGAGTGCAACACACAGAAACCTGTGCTCAGTGTCTGGGCTCAAAACTTGATGAAAACTCCGAGGGTCTCTCAAATATTAGCTCAAAGATTAAACAGCTTAATAAATCTTGCACGAATTTAGAAGAACAGTATCGCACCCTAGAGGCACTGGAGAAGAAGACAGAAGCAAAACTCGAACTGGAGACAAAGTCTATGCGCGACAACCTTGTTTTCTATGGCATTCCGGAAGTCACATCATCTGGAGCTGAGGACTGTTCTAAAGTAATAGCAAACGTCATTCACACAGTGCTGGAGATACAGGAGGAAATACAGCTGGATTTCGCATATCACCCAGTCACCAGGGCAAGCGTCAATTGAAACCGACCACGCCGATCATCGCCGGGTTCCACTATAGCAAGGATCGCGATCGAATCCGCGCGGCCTCGTTCGAAGCAGCTACAAAGACCAGACTGAAGGACAAAGAAATCAGCATAGGCGTACAGCTTCCATAGGAGATAAGAGATGCCCGCAAGCCACTATATGATGTGCGGCGCGCACAGGAAAATGGAAAAAGTGCTAAATTCAACGGACCCACACTTTACATCAATGGATGTCCGTACAAGGCCACCATGGACCACCAGAAGGGACGTCAAACGGAACATTCGTAAGTCAGGACGATGTAGCGGTGGAATATCTGTTTATTTCAGAACATATTTACAAAATCATTTAAGCGTTGTTAGTAAAGACAAACATGGTATTGTATAGATAAAGATAGACAAATCAGTTTTTCCACACAACATTGACGTTTCCATTTGCCATACTTATCGATTACCACGTAATTCAAAATGTGGAGATGCCTTTGACTTTTTTAGAGAAATTGAATCTGAAATGTGTAAATTTGATAATATAGGATTTTCATCCATAACAGGAGACCTAAATTGCAGAACCTCTAATGAATATGACATTATAATTTTTGACAAGTATTTAGACGATTTTCAACCGATGATAACCCAAGTAAATGATAATAATTTACAACAAAACAGTAAGTAAATAGTCATTGATGCTGCTGGTAGAATTATTTTACAACTATGTCTCGCAACTGGTTTGTTATAGCAAACGGAAGATTGGGGACTGACGATAAAGTGGGCGTATACACTTTTTGCTCTAGTAGGGGAGTAAGCGTCGTTTACTATCTTCTACTTAAACACGAAACCTTTTTTTTAATTCAGGAATTGTGTGTACACGACTTTAACGAATTCTCTGATCATGCAAGTTTATCGTTCAACATAAAAACGAATATAGATCTTATTACAAAAACTTGTTTTTGACACCGACAAAATTCCCGTTTTTTCAAAACAGACTGATCCGCGAAACTGATCTATTAAATAACCTTACCGCTTCACTGAACACTCGGCCTATCAATGACGTCGTTCAGGAATTCAAGGAGTTATTTATAGCTAAGGTAAAACCCATTTTCGGTAAGCGATTAACTGTGCGAATTCTAGCACAACAAAACCAAAAAAGCAAAAATGGTTAAATAAGGAATGTTATGATGATAGAAATAATTTTAAAAGGTTGCGCAATATTTACTGTAGGGATAAATCGATAGAAAATAGAGAAGAGTTAGTACTTGCGAGGTCAAAATAGAATAAAACAAAAATAAAAGTGTGTGCTACATTTAAGAAAAAAGAAGGTTTAAACATTAACAATCTCGCCAAAACTAATCCGCGCTCCTTCTAGAAATCAATTAGAAATTGTACAACCAAAAAGGTTGATTCGGCATATTTGCTTACAACCGACCATCTTTATAAACAGTTTAGGGAAATGCTCGGTGAGCTTCCACCATCCGAAAGCAATCGGAAATATCAGAAAATAAGTATAAACGATATGTTTGATAATTTGTGGACGCATAAATATCCGAGTTAGAAATACGTTTTGCGGTATACGCTCAAAACAACAATAAGAGTCCTGGTTTAGATAAACTTACAGCAGAAATGTTTAAATCTAGTATTGACATTATACTCCCGTTTCAACCGTATATTTTTTACTCATGAGTATCCAGAGTCATGGATTAAAGGAATCATTACACCTTTTTTTAAGAAAGGTGACCCACAAAATTTCATATGTATTACATAAATTAACATACTTCAACAATTTTCTTTCTAATACTATTGAATAGATTAAGAAACTAGTCCACACAACATGATATATTAATACCTAATAAATTTGGATTCTAAAAAGGAAAATTAATTTCTGATTGTATATTCGTGTAACATTTAATTTTTACAAACGTTCTTAGCGAAAAAGAAAAATTGAATTGTGTTTGTGTGGACTACCAACAATTTTTTGACCGTATTGATCATAACATGTTATGGCAAAAGCTTTTAACAGAAATTGAAAGCGGTCACTTTGTGAACGCACTTAAAGCCATGTAAAACTGTGTTAAATCATGTGTACGTTATAAAAATCCACGCTCTGCCTTTTTTAGCTGTTCAATCGGTGTCAAACAGGGAGACCCTAGCTCTCCACTGTTAGCCATGTTTTTTTATAAATGATGTTATAAATGATGTTGCCCATAATAACCTCCCAGGAATTGTATGTATTGGTACTCTGAAATTATTTCTTTTATTATACACAGCTGATATGGTTCGCCAAATCACCAGAAACACATAGAATTATGTTAAAAGATGTAGAAAATTATTGCAACGCACGGGGGCTGAAAATTGATGTCTCAAAAACAAAAGCTATGGTATTTGAAAGAGGAAGGGCAACAACGTTTGAGTTATATATATACCATACCTTAGTTGAAACTGTAAGTTCGTTCAAATACCTTGGTATAAATCTGTTCAAAAATGGTAATTTTTACAGATCCCCCAAAAATTAATCGCACAACACCCATCCTTTTCATTAAGTAAATTATTTTAGATATTGGATGCAATTGAGTTACTAACCCAGCAAAGAATAAAATAATTTGACTCCCTTGTTACCCCAACCCTATATTGTTGCTCTGAAATATGGGGCTTCCATCAAGCAGAAGACATTGAATTAATACATACTAAATTTTTTAGATCACTTCGTGGAGTTAAAAAATCTACAAACTCATCCGCACTGTACGGAGAACTCGGTAGGATCCCTTTTCATGTATGTCGCCAAATAATTGCGCTAAAATACTGGTATGAATTGATCAATTTACATAACTATCACATCGTTAAAAAGTATATAATATGCTAAAGAGAGATACGCTAAGAAACAGAACTCATGATAAAAACAATTGGGTATCAAATATTATGGAATGCCTCATAACCTATGGTTTTGGTGAAATTTGGAAAAAGAATATTTAGATTTAACCACTCTTGAAATTGTTACAAAGGCGAATTATAGATAGTTACCATCAAACCTGGCATTTCGAAGTAAACTCATCATCTAAACTTAAAACATATTCTCTTGTTAAACAAGAACTCAATTTAGAGCCACATTTGCAAAAACTTCATGAAAAAAAATACAGATTTGCTCTTGCAAGGTTCAGAACATTCTCACACAAACTCGCTATTGAAACTGGTAGATATACTAATATACCCTTGAAAGAACGAACCTGCCGATCCTGTAACATGAACCATATTTGAAACATTATACCATTTTTTACTTGTTTGCCCAATGTATAAAGAGCTCAGAAGAAAAGAGTTTAAACCTTATTACTGTCACTGGCCTACCCTCAATAATTCGAATTCCTTCTTAAATCAACATGCAGTACCAGCTTATATAATATTGCGAAATTTATATATAATGCCGAGAAATAAAGAATAGACACTTAATTTTTTTTTCTTCATATACGTTTTACTATTATAAATGTTTCTCACTTTTCATTAACAACTACTATATGTGTAATGTTTTACTATTGTCTTTAAATATAAAACTGTGATGCTTAATACTCTGTTGTATGTTCTGTTGACTTTGTACTTCTCCATGTCGATATTATTTGTTGTGCTGTGTGTATTGTGCATATTGATGTGAATATTGAAAAGGCAATTCAGCTAAGTTTTTATTCTGATTGTTTATATCATGAACATGTACTAGGCAATTAAGNTATATATTCTTGCGTATAACGATGAAAAAGTTGTTTGCAAGTATTGTGCAAATTACCTTAGTTATGCAATGTGTATAACTTCATTAGGTTACTACAGTACGTTTACATAGTGAGATATGGATGATGATTGCATAAGTATTAACGTTCCACACACATATAATTATACATTTCTTATATCTGACAAATGCAATTTACATTGTTTGATGTTTGTAATGCTGGTAGTATGGGTCGTAGACCTAACATGACACATAAACTAATTTTTGCCAGTTTGTTCTCCAATTCATTAAATAGACGGGCGTTTCGGGAACCGACACACTTTATACAATAAATGATTGTTAAATAATGTATAACATTTTAAACTAATTTATAATTGAAATTACCACAAACTTGTTGGACTTCCTTTATATATTGCATAAGATCCATCATCTTTCTGATACATGGATTGTTGGCGTGTTATCCCTGTAACAACGAAGAAATATTTTATTGAGTTATCTGTAGCGTTGTAGATGTTTTGACCATTAAAATTAAGTTCGGGTTATTTCCACTTAACAGTTTTTATCTGTCAGATAATTGTCCAAAGTATTTAAGTCTCAATGTGAGAAACGATAAAATGTTAACATATTTTGTTCAAATTCATTAAAACAAAACATAATTAAACCAACTTAACATTTTCAATAACTTCAAATCACAGCGAAAGTGTTTGCACGCTATCATTAATGTCAATGAAATTAATGGTTTCTTAAAGAAAGTGGTTTCAAAATGCGACGATACAAGTTTGTGTAGTGCAAAATAAAATATACAATGCATAAAATCAGCTTGTTATTCACACACCAGTTCGCATGTATTTAATGCCAGAATCCTCATGGTTTGCCTCCATTGTCCCTGTTTGCTTCAGGAAATACATTCCGTAGACAATAGGTGCGAGGTATATCATGTTCTGTTCACCGCAGCCGCGAGGTTCATTGAACATCTTGTCCACTCCCTCCAGCACACAAGACACCGTATCACCGATCAGATTACCTGGTGATTAAAAAAAGAGAATCAATGGTTAGTGTACTCTGGAACCAGATATTTTCTATACTTAACAACAGTAAAGTCATGGCACAAAAATGTCTACCGTAACAACGGTTATATACCATATTGCGACATAACTTTATTTTATATAGGGACAATAAAAACGAGTAAGCATGTCATGTCCATGTGCGCGGTATTTTTATGGCGATGTAAATATGATTTAAGCTTAATATCCAGCTTTAATTGATTTGCTAATTAAAACTCTTTATTGTTTAGTTTTGTTTTAAATCAATCGAGTTTGTTGGTGGCATAGAACTGTTCCCATTCTGGCAAGATGATCATTTTCAAAGACAATACTCATAGCATAAAAACAACGTTATTATATTCTAAAAGCAAACTTAAACTCCAACCTCACAAAAAAGTTTAAAATATATGTTCGTTTATTGATAATCATCAATCGAAATCGGAAACAAAACTAATAAATCGTATGTTACGCTTTTCATCGATAATTTTAGAAACGTGTTAACCGACATAGCGCTTCAACAACCATATAAATCAAAAGCATTTAATGTTAGGCATTGCATTTGCCTGGTTAATTAGACGTCCCGCATCCGAACACCAGGGTGATTAACTTTTCTGTTGTTGCTATTTTCATTGTGCGAAACTATCCAACATATTAGAGTTTTGCTAGTTAATTAAATGACAAAAACTATTTTAACAATATCACAATATCCATATGCGGTTCACGAAAAACGTTGATGTTGACTACATATTATTAAATGAAGGAAGTACAAGAAAATTATACAAATAGTCTATACTTTAATCATAGTTTCCGTCGTCTTGTTCGAGACATAACTCTTAACATGTCTGAATTATTAACATACAACTTCCAATGCAGATGCAGTGTACAGAAGCCGGTAATGTAGTTACCTAAATTGCATGGTTATTTCCAATTTGTATGTTTCATACTTCACTGCTGTCTAAAGGTTTACTTCCCTTTACAAAACCATAATATGCTTTGATTTGATTCAAACTTTTCTTTTAAATCTAACTAATAAATCAGAAAGTGCAAAGTTTATTGCCATGCGGGTGTTTCACGCTAGTGCAGGCTGTTTAAAACGTTATTTACTTCTGTTTAGCACCGCATATGATTGTCTTTGGCTTTTCGTTTTAAAAAAATACGATTTCAAAAAGTTGGTCCAATTTAAGTCTACGTAATAATTCCCATGGCGAAACCAGTTTTGAGGCCAGAGGCAAACTTTGAACAAAATGTGAACAAAATGAGCAGAGGATCACAACACTATGCGCTTTCCGAGAAGAATATTTTAAAAGTAAAAGTTTTTATTTTTAACATAATCTCTTGCCAAATTCATTAATTTACAAACGATTTGAATAATTTGTATCAAAGATAAACCAATAAGAGTTTAGTCAGATTTGCCCAGCGATTTCTAAGTTGTCATTTGAAAACAAATAATTCACAGGCGCAGGCTTGTATGCACAGAAAGTTGAACGGTCGGATGACGGACATCACTGTATCACAATCGCTTACTCTGGGCATTTTGTGTTCAAGCGAACTCAAACGCACACAATGTTATATTACACATGTTAAAAACAGGAATATTCGTAATGGTTTTATATCACATGTATATGATCGAAAATAGTTTCGGTTTCAAATGATAATGTAAAGTTTATGTTTGTATTTATGTTCATGAACGCGTGTTCGAACAGCATAATTACAAACTTCGAAAATGTTTTAATAATTCCCAACTTGTATCAAAAACCTGTTTTAAAGTAACATGTTAACATCAGGAATA
The DNA here is from genome assembly GCA_007657795.1 of Dreissena rostriformis. Classification (NCBI taxonomy): domain Eukaryota; kingdom Metazoa; phylum Mollusca; class Bivalvia; order Myida; family Dreissenidae; genus Dreissena; species Dreissena rostriformis. The sequence goes on along the minus strand of VMBQ01005029.1, from coordinate 51,510 downwards.
CATGGTTGTGTACACACTTATAAAAAGTAAATATTTTAAAAATATTATTGTAATAAAAATCATTAATACACAATGCAAATTATATTTTTACTTTTAATGTATGCATTTGCAAAAGCAGTTCCAGGCAAAGCAGATTTTGGCAAAGGTAGCTCTATTTCCATTATCACAGACGCGGAGTGACCAACATTAAGACGCTCTGGAAAAAATAGCACGTATAAGTAAAACTGACATTACAAATAACACGTATAAGTAAAACTGGCGATATAAAAAATGAAGCCAGTTCGAATTATAATGGCATGCACAATTAATATTTATAAACTAAACATTCTTACATTCTTCGAGTGTACAACTAAATGTGTATAATTAAAATGAATCTGAATGCAAACTAACCAACACACACGAATACCGTTTGAAAGTAGAGTGGTTTACCTTTGTTTATCACTTCTGGACCTTGTTCACAATTTTCCATTTGGTTATTTGGATCAAGACATACTGTGAAGGTCTTTTTTTGAAGAATACCCTCATTCTAGAAATACAATAAGTGAAAATAAATAAATAACATATCTAACTAGTTTTCGGGGGTATAATTTAAGGTTTCTAAACTGGGCTGATAACGGCTGGAATCGCGTTGTCACAATTTTGTCCATATCGTACTGAACAATCAGCTCAATCAATTCCCTGAAAAAAAATAGGCATAACTTCGCGTCCAATTATTATAATGCAATGTCAAAATTAAATAAATGCAATTATAACAAGTATTAAGGGGGTCCTTATGTTGGACCACTAACCAAGATCAATAGGTCTGACCTGCTGTATAGCAGAATTATGCATTGTTTATACTTTCTTGAATCCCTAGAGTATTGTGCAACCACATTTATTTTGCAACTATAACACATATTCACATACCACTTGGCACACGTGTATGTGATTATAATGTGAGTTTACTGTTATTTGTCAATGTGTATGGCATGTTACTGAGAAACATTATTCAATCTTAATGACTGTGTAAGTATATCAAGACAGGTTTACGATACATTTATAAATCTATCAACATTCGACAAAATATTAAATTATTGTAAATACATTATTAAAGACTTCAATCCACGAACATCTCTATTGTTTTCAGAACAATCTAATAAACTGCGATCGGCCTATAATAAGACGGTTAAATCTGTATAATACCGAGTACATTGATAAAATACCACAACAAGAAGTTGTTTTTCCACAACGTCTGCGAAAGGTATGACATCGTTCGTTCCAAATACCATCACTGTGATTGGAAAGGTTCCCGCTTCCATGGGTATCATTGGAAACGTCAGAGTCCTTGTGCCATTCGGGGGCTAAAGTCAAATTGAGTTATGACATATATTCATTCATTTTGCCTGTACCAAATATATAGGTCAAATATTCCAGCATTGCATAGCATGCATTACTTCTTCATTTTGATAAACATAACACTGCGGAGGAGTTTGTACCATATAATGCTAGGTTCTTACATTCTGTCAACAAGAATGGGGTTCAGCTGATACATTGCTGTATATATTTCATTTCAACGAAAGTGTGTCATTGTCTTATATGAATCGAATAACTATTAATTGTATGCTTTTCTAATTATATTTTGATGATAAATGGTGTATGTTTATTCAAACGCGTGTGCTAGTGATAACTTCAGGGTTAAGCATGAGGTTATGCAGACCATTTCACCAGTTTAAATCCCCAACGCTTTGACTTAACCGTAGCATAGAAGTGACCCAATCGTTGATTATGATTTTGTGTAATACATGTTTGTATAGTATGTAGTTTCGTGAACTATATGGCCTATTAAGAACTTTCCTTAAAGACTTTCGAATGTTAACACGAATGTCTCCCAAAATAATATATCCGGAGTTAAATTTTCCTATATTCAAAGACATTCTGGAGATAGGATGTGGTCACTTATGTTGTTTTTTCTTAATATAAACGCACAAGATTTTATTAAAACTTATGTTAAATTTCTAGGCCATTAAAACTAACAAATCTATATGCTAGTTCACATAATCAGATTTTGAATTATTTGGTTAATGCCATGTGTGAATATATATGCAATAAATAATTTGTTTCAGTTTGTTTTGATATGCGATTTATTATTGTTTATGTTGAATTACGTTTTGTTGCAAATGAAAGGTTCAGTGTACGCTAATTAGGTGGATGACCTTGACTTGCTACTACAACATATTGCTGATTAAGGTAAAGTTTACAACGGACATAACCCACATATGTTACTCACCAAGGTGATTAGCTGCGGTGGTGATTGTTCACCGGGAGAGGCGCCGTAACATAGACCCCTTACGCCTTTCAGGTACACACGAGCCTATAAGTGTCATGATTAAATTAACATGGTTATGAACATAGCGTATGAATGTAAATATATTATAGATTCGATGCGAAGGAATATCAAACGTAACATATACCATTTTCATAACTGTTTCATACGGCGTTACATCAGTTTAAAATGCTATTTTAATGTGTGCAAGCCTTTTATATACATATAGCTATTTATATTGGTAAATAATACTGTGTGTAAAACATGTTTCGGTTTAATAATGCTTGCTTATTTGTGTTTGACCCATAAATCACTTCTTTGACGCGTTTTATAAATAAACATTGACTATTTATTGATTGTTATAACAGTTACCTCCTAAGAATGTGTTCCATGTTCCGTTATTATTATATAATCTTCCTGCTATGTTATGAAGAATTGATGATATTGTCATTGTTTCTTAATAATTTAGGCCACACATAAGTAAAACAATGTATACTGTATATACTCAAGTGTGTTCCTCATATTAAAAATAGTACCCAATTCATAAGACATTCTCAAAACTAACGAGCATTTGTAGATAAAAAAAAAACTTACAAGTTGTTGATCCGCAATATAACTGAACAATGTCACTTTCACGTTGAAATTTTCCTTTCGTGCTACTTTGTATGGAAGATCGAGTTGAATAAAAACACCTTTAAAGGCTTTGACGTCTTTGGGAGCTGCGATACAGGCACCGGTGTTAACGGATATACCTGTAATAACAATATGTATATACCATTTTATAACAACTTCCAATTGGAATATAAAGCAACTTCAGACATCATATACAAGCTTTTCACGGATTCACACATTATGGCCATGATTTTAAAATAAAATATAACCTAATATTATGACGGTTGCCCGCTACATACTAGTACACGTTGAACTGTCCAAATGGAAATGTAATTGTATAAAGAACGATATTTGTGCATATAGAAACAGTAACATATACATATCAGAACTATGAATAGTTACCAATGGCTTGAATTGACCATTCTGTTATAGAATCTTTGTATTTGAGATTGGTGGTAAAGCCCTTATCACTGAAAAAAAACGCAAATTGCTTTTATATGTTCAACACGTTATTATTTTTCATAACAAATAAATCATCATTAGCAAGTTGGTCAATAGCACGAGATGATCCTGAATTACCTCGAATGCCACTCTCAATCTTGGGTTGATTGAAATAAACATAAAACAAATGCTAAAGGCAGTTTCTTTTTAAAACATTTTTTAAAGAGAGCACTTTACATATCATGGGTCAAAACACAACGTTTACTTGTTTAGCGTTGTCGTTTCACATCATTATTAATACACATAAAATTACTGTTGTTAGCCAGTACTAATAGGGTTGCTAATTTCTTTGAGACATTTTACCTTAGCTGGTGTTCTTCGAAAAAGAACGACGTTTCGAAGTGTTTACGAACTGTCACGGTAATGTTAACTCTTGATAACATGCTGATGTCCACTTGATATTGATCATGGACACTTAAAACCGATGATCTGCCACTTGCATCATCTGAATCTGGGAATATGGTAAAACTTGAAGTATAAATATAACTTATGTGATAAAGTTGTATCAGGAGCAAACACTAAACATCACACTTGGCCCATTTTTATTCACATACATTTACTGTTAAAATAAAAAGAAGCATCATAGAATCACAAGTTTTTTTCAATTCAAATATTATTTAAATGTAAGACGATCGGATACACGACTAAGAAACATTCTTTGCTTTTTATACCGCAAAATATCAAAGTTTTGCTGTTTGAACTATGTTATGACACTTTCTCCTGACTGACCTTATCATGAAAGCAAGACAAAAACTGAAAACAATGTTTGCAGGCAGACACAGCATAATACATACCTCTTAGATCCGATGTCATGTTAACAACGCACGCTTCGAAAAAAGCCAATGGACATTTAGATGGCAACTTGTCTTTATACGTTTCGGCCAATTTCCGAGCCTTCGAATAACATACTGTGTATGGAACGGGTTCTGACACTTCCGGATTGAAATTTTCCTTTTCCAGTTTGTACTCATCGATAACATCCTTGGAAAACTGTTTTCCCTGTTTGCAGCACACTGGGTTAGCACCAAAATAACAACCTGAAAGAGTCAAAACAGTTGTATATAAAGTCCAAGTTAGTTTTAAACAGACATTAGTATTTATTACATGTAAAATATGATAATACTATGTAAGAGTGAAAGAACCTTTTGTAGTATCAATTTACCGTTCTCGTCAGCAACAGCGCGTCGGTGTCGTTTCTTAGCGGCACATTCGGTCGTCTCTCGTTTGATACGTTCAGCGCTCACAGTAGCGTTGATAAGAATTGTAAGACCCGCGTTCTGAAAAAAACGGCTATTATCCGTGAGTGGACATTCCTAAATGGGGAAAATGGAAATGTTACCTTTCCATGAGAAAGTTGTTTTATTGTTTTTGTCAATATTGTGGTCAGAAAAAAACATATATAAATATAATAATTTACATGACCCAATGTATATGCAAAATGAAGAAACTAAATCTATAAAAACACACCCATCAAAATATGTTTCACCAAATGTGAGAAATGGTCAAGTTAGCACTTTCAGTTCCATTTACTAGTACATGGTTAAATTATTGTTCTCCATTTCAAATTCGTTTATCTTAGCTCGATTCTGTCGGGAAAAAATATGCTTGATTGAGATACTTTAGACTCAGCATCCTGAGACAAACACGTAGTAGTTTGGTTTAAAGAAAATATATTTAACGCGACCCTGTCCAAGCCAAAGGGATAGTTAGTTCAATCTGACACTTTTCAGTTAAATTAACAATCTTATTGATTATTTAAAGTGGTGGTATAATAATATTGATACACAATAAGTGAATGTTTACCTTGAATATTTCTTCGCTGTTGGTTCCATCTCCTGCACCACAACCGAGGTCGTGAGCTTCCATTTCATTGAAGACCTTTACAAACAATATGTGTGACTTAAACGATTGCTTAATGACGGATAATTAATACATATGTTGCTAAATATATCATTATATATGCGTATTGTCCCATTACACTATATATTGTGTTTTATTTCATGTCTTGACTTCAAAAAAGTTGATTAACTAGTGACTTGTTTATCATATCCAACACCCAATCAATAAGCAGTACCTGTAGGTCAGACCTTTAATATTAAGAAATGTGACGTCAGCGCTTTTCTTTGACCTCTATGCAAATGACAACGTACTCCATAGTATGGCTAAATATGCATTAACTATGATTTACTATTCGACATAATGAGATAATTTATAAATATTGACAAGTATCCGCATACTATTATTAAATATAATTTGACTGTCAATCTTAGCAAATCGGTAATTGCAGTGCGTTTTCATATATATTGAATGCAGTGTCTTTTCCTGTGCGGAAAATTAAGTGGGTACGTTAATATAAATGAATGACAGATATTTACTATGTTATTGTGTAAACGTAAACACATTCATTTTGAGAACGACAATTACATATTGTAAAGCAAACGTGACTCAACCCACATTATCGAGGTTACGGGTGAAGGGGCGAAATGTCACTTTAATTACATCCAGTTTAATATACCATAAATAAACAGCAGTTCCTGATTGCAACGAGGTCTATGTTATAAACAGATGGGTTTTACATAAAGACAACATTATGCATTTATAGAGGTAATAGTAAAAGATATAGGCGATGCCATCATCACTACAGACATTCTATTGATCATATGCCATGGGATGTTTTATGCATCATTGACTTCATATAACTTAAATGTTTGGTGAGATTTCTCCTGCTAATAAGATCTGACGCCAATTGATCGAACAATCGTTCACTAGTATGATTAACTCATTGACCGCATACCATCACAGAACAGGTCGTTTTTTTTGTAAATTAAATAGGTGACCGACAAATGTGCATGCAACCATAATAATGCATTTTCTAACATGACTAAACAATCTGATTTTCGTGTTTGTTGGAGTAATAATTATGTAATGCAACCCACAAGTCAGTATTTTGCGCGTTATAACCTTATCTTCCGTTAGAACGTTCTTGTTGTTCAATAGCAGCAACGCCTTGTCGATAACGTTAAATCCAACCCACATATTGGATGGCCCGGTAACATAAAGTTCGGATTTAGCACCTGGCTTCACCTCGAGTGACTTCGGATGGAGCTCCAGCTGTAATGCCAGAACAGAAGGGATTTAGTCAATATTAAATATGTTATGTAATTATACACAATACGAAGAAGTAATCATTTGGCTTTCATTTAAAGGTAAGAAAGTTCATTGCAAAGTAAATAGTCGGCTGCTGCTAGTTATTCCCTCTAATAAAAGGCTTCAAAACTGTCACATTTAACATTTTTAAGTATATTATTGATACATGGTAAATAAAAATAATAAATAATGGATGGCGTGCAAACATTTTTTACGGAATGTTTGTTTAAATAACCCAAATACCGCTTCGCCACAGAAAAAGAAGCGAGTTATTACTGTTACATTTAATATACATGAAGCCAGACTGCTCGTACGCGAGAATTGTGTTTCAATGTTACTATATTTGAAAAAGTAGTTCAAACGACATATACTCATCTGAGAAGGCAAGACATGTTAAACTGTATCGACAAAATAACCAACACTATACTTAGTGTAATCGGCATTATGTACATTAAACGGATATTGAATAAGTAGTTTAGATTGAGTTAGGTGAATATATGTCAAACAATCTAGAAACAGGTCTCTTGACAAAATGAGCACCAAGATGTCAGAATAGCCAAGATAATCGTAAAATGTGTTTTAAGACATATATCACGCCATACTGCTCATTATAAAACTAAATCGATGAGAGTTTAATAAAACGACCACAACACAAATATTTAAAAAAAAAAAAAAAAAAAAAATNTAAAAAAAAAAAAAAAAAAAAAAAGTTTCCACAATTCGCACCGCAAGCTAGTCCCCTGTTTTACTAATTACAGTGGTTTTACATCGTGTTTATTAGAAGAAAGCAATCGATTAGCGTGAATTTTCTATGTAAAGCTTGTTTTTTTTTGTATTCACTTAATTCCAAAATCATAACATATGCTGGTTAAGTTCATATGTTTAACAATACAACTAGTATATATTTTGAAATGGGGGGAATCTTTTTATCGGATTACATTGAATAATAGATGGCTATACAAACATGCATATGTTTTGCAAACACATTTGTTGTTATTTTTTGCTTTCCGGTTGACAAACGTACTAACCTGACATTTGGCCTTTACATGAATAATTGACGAGTCTGCTACTAGTGTTCCGTTGTGAACATAAAAAGCAAACACTCGGCCAACAGGTGACACCTTGTCCACAACATCCTGTTCCAACTTAAAAGAGGGATTCTTGTTGGACGGGGGAAAGTAGTTTGTCTTCACAATCTTACCGCGAGCTGTTATCTACAGTAAAAATGTACTGTTTGTTCAAGAGTAAAATATGACTGTAAAACTTGCTGGGTTAGATTATTTTCGAAAGAAAGCAAGAACTTCCAAATTTGAACTTCTTAACGTGTTGTACTATTTAAGCATAACACATCTAGATAAATACATTGTGAACAAATGTTATTTGTATACCTGTATGTATATTATATAATATAAATATAAAACTCTTGAAACATGGAAATAATTAGAAATTCAATGTTTAATTTTGAAAGCAGATTACAGCACAATATAATACATGTAAATACAATTGACGATTTCTTTGCTGCTTTCATAAATAACCGTGATATATATAAATTTAATGCAGAAAATGCATATAGACAATAATACGACTTATAATATCGTTCAATGAATTATATCACATTTCATATGGACAAAATTAAACTGCATTTTCATCAGCAGATCATTATTGTCTCTAGTTAGCGATCCTTTATGTCAGGGCAGTATCCACTTGTTAAACATTACACAAATTGCAAACACACATACCAATAAAATCATGCTTGGACCTATGGGCTTTACATGCAAATGATTCTCACACTTGGCCCATATCCATAAATAAAACATGTAATTATACACACAACAGTCGGAAAAAAGAAAATACAACAATGATCATACGAACCAGCATTAATATGCCTGAATATTGGGTCCCTTGGTCGCTGTTGATGTCTGTGGTGGCTTGAATGAACGAGGCGCCTACCTAACGGATACACATATCGAAACTTCACTCGTAATACTAACTTTTGGTATTTAAACAAAACATCACAATTTAGCGCTTCACTAATTATTGACACTTGCTAATTTGCTTTTAAAATAATAAATAAACAAGTATTCAAAAGTGCAAATAACATAATATTATTACATTCAGACAAATAACATACATGATTGGAGATCTTATTTTGCAAAACTTACTCTTTCTACTTTCTCGACGACAATCTGGTTGTCTCCCTTATATGGCTGAAGATCCAACTCGGTTGAGCAGTTTTCAAAATTTGGATCATATACCTGGAGTGTACAATGTTCAATATATTTATTAAATCAATGCGTTGATATTCTCTCGTATCCTCACGTTGTTCCATGCATTTGATGAATAATTGAAGTCATTACGTTTTTGATTCGATAATATGTAGCGGGAAATATTGTGTTATAATCGTATATAAAAAATAAAGTCATAAGAGCAAGAAATATATACTTGTTAGCCCTACAAATGCTCGATTCAAATGAGAAGATTTCCGTATTTAATAGTAGAAAATAATGCAACAGCAACACGCATATCGCGTTATATTCAAATGAAATAAAACCTTGTCAAAATAATGAGGTTATCAAGAAGCGTGATATCCTTAAACATCGACCATTGCAAAGGCAACTCATACTCCACACAAATTATCATGACATATAGTATTGCTGCTAGTAATTTGTGTATGAAACGGTTATTATCTATACAATATGACAACAATGCAATACACAATGCAATCAGAATAGCACGGAACGTTCTTATTAGGAAAAATAAAACGTTTGTATATATTCCGATTTATTTTTGCAATAGGTTTGGTTCAACAATTGCTTGTATTGATATACTCTCGAGCTCCTTGCTGGATTGAACCAATATTTCGTGTCAATTTTATGAGTGTGAATACACCCAATATTTGGATGGACAAAAAAAGGTCGCTTTTCGAACACCATAATTATATACTACGTAATTTTGACCTTTCTTATTAATTGCATGTGACATTGGCTGTTTTTCCATTATATTTTATTCATACAGAAACGTGTACTGATTTTTTGGAATCTCCCATATATTTTTTCCATTCAATTCAATAGAGGTTGGAAGATCATTTGGATTTTTTCGTTGAATTGCATTCAATGTTCTGTTGTATCTATGTTTGCAGTAATGTGACTAGCTTTAATTGGAGCATATGTTTGTATACGACCTCGCTGGATAACAATTTATTTCACAGCCAGCTAATCATTTACACGTTTCAAATGATCGATCGAACAATAATAATACAAATATAGTGCATAGTATGTTTGAAACATATTGGTTTGAACTGAAGACACTTGTATAACCATTGTTTCATCACACGCTCATCTGATCTTGTTTTCTATAAGTTTTCATAAAATAAAATTAAACGGACAAACCTGTATTTTCCTGAGCTTCACGGTCTGGTCAACAGCCGAAATATGAGCCAGATAATAACCTTCGTCGTTCGTCGAATGTTGTTCTGGACTACTGCTTCCGTCGATCAATAGATTAAACCGCTTCCTAACGGCCGGTTTACCATTAGCATGAAGCATGTAAATCTACAGATTATAATTATTTTGATTTGTATTATTCTCTATAACGGATTATTTCTCAAGCGTCCTCAATAATTGTCTGTAAAGATCTGGTTTCAACGTGTAATATATTTAAATGGAAAATCGTGTATCACTTTTTGATGTCGCACGGACTCTTAATATTGCACTTGACCTCAAAACTTCAAGGCTAACGCCTAATGTCTGAACCAAAGCTAAATATCGCAACACCCACTGACAAAATATGTCACATCAGTAACTCTAAGTTTGGCTGCAAATTGAACTGCCAATAAACCTTGCAAAATCAACGCTATATACCAACACTCTTATTTTCTCTCTTGGTCTATAGTATTTATGTCATAACAACAAATTTCCAAAAGCCTTTTCTTCTAAAAAAGAAGACATGGTTTACAATGGTAGTTTCAAAATATACGCATGGCAAACATCCCAACCGCTCTGAAGGTGTCGCACCTGTAAACGTACCACAAACCTCATGAAAGCATTACATGCAAAACAATGTATTTGAAATACATACTTAATGTTATGTGTTATGTCTGAGTAAAAGTAAACCGCTACATCATCATCAAAACATGTATGTAAACGCTTAAGAAACACAGCCTCATATAGTTAGAATTCAAATTATCCTCATGCATTTCAAAAAGAAGCCGGAATAATTGTAAAAATGACAAATTACATTGCTCGATTATAAATGCCAATTTTACGGTTTTTTTGTATTGATATTATTTTCTTAATTTTAACTGTTTGACAAATTTATTATTTGAAAAATTAATTTATAACTAAGACAGCATTGCACTGTCTCAGTTGTATCGGAAGCCTGAGTGGTCCAGTGGTAGCGCGTTAGCTTTTGATAGTACAGGTTGCGATTTTGAATCTGAATAAGCAGTACTCTTTAACTCAACTTTGTAATTGCTTGTGTTATAATATTGGACTATCCATAATGGAATAGCCTTGTTAGTATAAAATAAATAAAAACAAAATCTTTGACTGGGTCCTTTTTTGTTTATTTTAAGTTTTTGGTATTTGACGAGGCCCATACTCGGAAAAAGGATGACATACACTAGTTGCGGTGGTCAAACATTCAAAAACCACGAAGCAATGAGGCGGGAATGTACTCGTACTCGTGTAGTTTTGGAGATATTGACCAATCATTTAAACAATATTTACTCTTTTTTTCAAACAGAACCGCATCTTAAGGCCAAATAACTGCATATATAAACGTATTAATATCATGAATGATGTGTAAGTGATTTTTTCCTGACCCGTACTTCAAATCCAAAGCTCGTACGATACGTAACATTATTATGATGATTGTTCGATTGAAACGATTTGAGTAAATAACATCGAAATTTTGAAATACGGTATACAATCTAGCGTAGCTTTAAGTTGAATATAATGTTAAAACTACTTAAAATGCATGTAACGTAAAAGGCATTAAAAAGAGATGTTCTATTGGGTTCGGTAGATTTTCGATTTTTATACATGAATGATCATTGAAAAGCATTTTCTAAGAACAGAACTGAATTGAAATCGACACTCTTCAAACACACACATACACACACAACACCAACACACACACACACACACACGCATACACGCACACACGCACGCACACACGCACATACACACACACTAATTGTATTTTCATTTAATGCTTTTTAAAGCGTTTCGTTACAAGACTTCAGTAACCGAATTTCGCAAGAATGATAAAACGGCGTCATTTCAAGGTGAAACAGCGGAAGAAAAAAAAACAGTAATTTTCACTTCAAACAGTGCATTATCCTTTTATAATTATTGACAAGTCCCCTAAAACCACAAAACCATCAGCAAACATATATGTTCATTGGAATTTCGAATCATCGAGTCATCGCAATTTTGCTGTAATACAAAAAGGTTCTAATGGGATGTGAAATTAACCGTTGTTGCAACAAACAGCGTCAGAACATATGTGGTGTTGCGAAAGTTAGCGTTGAGTACGACATAAAGTGTGAGCCTTTTGAGTGTTAACGTCAAGGGCGATATTTTGCGACATTTATCATTTCTACAAATAAAACAGCATCGCAAACTTTATACTAGCAATTATTCCTTTGCACATGTGAAGGTGAAGGTAATTTACTCTTTCCCAAAATGTTATATTATTTGATTGCACCCATTGTACAGATTTTAATTTATAATACACTGTACTTACTGAAGTTACATAAAAAATATATCATATATTGTTTGCAAGTACTTATATTTGACAGTGGTTATTAGAAAATACACAAAAAAATAATATCACATAATGCGTATAAGTAACACCTGCTGTAAGTATTCATGCACTCTCACCTGCATGTAGGATGTAATGCCTTTCCGGTATGTAGTCTTTGAGCGCGAGAAGTCAAACTTGAAAGGACAGTTGACAAACATGACGGAACCATCGGATCCAGACTCTTCCTTTCCTGTTGCTGAATCGTACACAGTTGATGACAACTCTAGCACGGCGTCTGCAGGAAATTGTCCTTCTAAACCTTGCACAAGCTTCTGTATATCGACCACAAATAATGCCTTGCCATCTTCTAGCTAAATGAAAACATTTATTAACTTCCTACATGCAAATACTAACTGTCTGCCTGCAACTTTTTTTAAATCATCAAAACGTATTTGCATATACAATATGTTTGTTTTATAAATAAATACCTCACCAGTATATCACAAGGAAACAAAAAACATTGTTTTTGAGTTGCGCTCATGTTAAGGTGCCGATGTATTCAAATGTTGCGCATAGTTTTATTTTCAAACGAATAAAACGTATCTCCTCTTATTTTTTTATATCATAAGGTTACGCACATTCATGTACACACATTTGGACTGTGGAGTTTTAAATGAGGTCTTAACATTTGTTAATCATAACGATTGTTTTTCTATCGTGTTTTTTTTGGATATATTTATAATACTGTTAACTCGATCGAACATAAGATATTATTTTGATTGGATACTATTTATTTCAACACGATACGCGTCACGTTTATTCAAAGAAGTATCAAACATACCCTGAATCAAATAATGGGATATTGCAACATATAACAATAGTACTGTAGTATTATAATGGTCAGTTCAGTAAAATGCATGGGCTGAATGGAAATCGTATTGTGTATACACTACATAGAGCAACACAACCATGTTATTTAACGTGTGTTGACAACTTATTGTAATTCAAGTGCTGTTTACAACTCAGAGTAAATATGTTTACTGCCTACACATCAAGAAATCAAAACTTTGGAGTTTAGCCAAATTACCAAACGTGCTTAAGCATAACGAAGACAAGGAAACAAACAATACAGACTTAGTTTATACCTTCTTTCTTCCCATGGTAACAACACGTTCCGGGTCCGACACATCCCCCTTCTTCCGGACGTTAATATCGAGTCTTGCAGTACCATAAACTGCCTTGCCGTAGACATATCTGTGCATGTTGAAAAAAAACAAGATCCAGAATCCGATGCATAAGTGTTGGTCAACGGCGGAATAATTTCTAGTATCAAAACAGGACGCAACAATAAGCAAAACAAAAATGTAATGGCCAAACTGAAAAGAAAAAACATGGTTCATCAGCGATCACCGTTAATTCATTCGGTTCTTATTACATATAACAAAGGAAAGAAAAAACACATATAATTATTGAATATACACGATAAGTGCAGTTCTCGAATATCTTTAACTAATCGAAATTTTATATGTTAGCAAGCTACTGACTTGGCTGTTACTGTAACATCCATATTAGTCTCGTTCCGCAATATGTACTCCCGTCCAGTTGAAATATGTACCCCGAAGGTAGGGAGAACTGTTAAATAGATGAAAACTCGAATGTGCTACTGACAAAAAGCATGGGCTCCAAAAGTTTCTTATATTGTATTTTGAAAACTTAAGTAAACGAATTAGCGCGTGCATAACTAAATATACACCATGACAACGTTTGACAAAACTTTTACTGCAAGTTAAGGTAATCGTCTGTTAACTTCAGAACTAAATAACAATAATTTGAAGAGCATGTTTATATCAAACATAGGCACATTATTTGATCATTCCAATGTGTTAACAATAACCACATATAGGTAAGCCTAAACATTTTAGTAGCACAAATAACTTGATCAAACAATTAACGGCTATTAGCTTCACTGGTTGTTACAGTTGAGACATTAGTACAAAATTGCCTGGACAACAAGCGTAGAGCATTATCGATCAGTGTCATATTTGAAATCGTCAATGTAGAAGAGGATACTATTTTAAATAGAGACGTTATTGATTTGTGCATAGTCCATATCGACAAATATATAATCAGAAATGATCACATCATTATGCCAAAGATTTTACATAACATGTGTAATCATTTGTTAGTGATTATTATGTACTTCATTATTATTATGTAATGATTGTTTCATAAATTTGATATTTAACGTGCAACACTGGCTCCTTTGTCATTGATTTAAGTATTGCACGATATTCTCTGAAATATTATATACTCAAACTTACCAAATTCGCGCACATCAATAGGAGCAATGGCATACGTATCCAACTATAAACAAAATCAAACAAATTATGCTTGGTACAAAATGCGTTAAGTGACCAAACCATGTTATTATTGATTTCATAAGTTAAATCATGTAGCCAGTTTTTTATAGTATGATTAAATGTAATACTTCTCATTTGGAAAAGTACGATTTAGTATTGGTACAATACATGTTGTCAAGCAGATATAATACGGAAATGGTTAAGCGCAAACACATGCACACGTTCCCCGTTTTGGCATTCAGATGCGTTGTGAATTTATTAATACGCCAGTCGAGGTGTAGCGAAACAATCGTTAATCCGCCCTCCCGCCGCTGTATATGTCCGTTTGTGAAAATTATACGCGAGCGTGGATTTTTAATAAAGTCGCGTTGTAATTAATTTTTAGTTCAGTTACAAATTTATGTCAGGCGGGACTTTAACACGATCCGGTTCCACTGCTGGAAAAAGATTTGTAACATTTAAAGACGACCTGAAAATTCATTGAGGTTAATTGTCGTTGCACATTAAATGCATACGAGCGGTAAAAGAAATGTGTTTGCATCTATATGCAAATCGTCAAACAATATCAACAATGGCTGACTTTGTTTTTTATTTTCATTTCTTATTAGGAAAGACACCTGGTTGGTTAAACAAAATTTAAATAAATTTTGATATAAAGAAACACAATATACCGTAGGCGTAGTTTTAATATTTAAAATACAACTGCAAAAGGTATGATATGGCAAACTGAACAAATTGACAACCCTGAACAATATTGTTTTCACGTCTTGTTTCGATATGTACCTTTCCTCCAAGTTTAGCTTTGATCGTCCATGTCCCAAAATCAGGATGTGGTGGCAGCTCAAACTCTCCTCTGTAGAAGCCATTTCCACTGGTCTTAGGTTCAAAGTTAACCCTGCTTACAGTCATATTTGTGGGACTCTACAAAGGTCCATTACAGAGTCCAATAATCGATGAAAGTAAACAGATTAATTGTGTTCTTAATATATATTTTGCACGGGCAAAGTAATATATTTTATTAATATATATTATATGTCAGTTTTCTTTATAAACTTACAAATTATACGGGAATATTAACAACTTGTAGTATTACACAATTGACTAGTAACACACATAACACAGGTAGCAATTTGATGCTCGCATCTTTATTTACACGTTGACATCTGTAATTTTAAAATAGTATTTATAGAGTGAGCTTGATTTTACATAATTACATTGGTCAACATGTTTGCACAATAATTTCGAAAACATTCGATACATTGAAGAGCTAGAGCTCATAACAACGCAAAGGAAATTAGCTTTTTATTATTTATAGACGGTTCAAAAAACATAGTGCATACAATGTTAACACATATACCGGTAATGCCGAGGCAAGCAGCATGACTATAGATTTCCCAACTTGAGCATGGCACAGTCACGGATATATACAGTACGTAATCGATAAAATTGGGTTATGTATTGATTTAATATTTCAATATGTACATACTTCGAAAAAGGATAATTGACTTGTGTCTGAAATACTCAAAGCAATCATTTTTATATTGTAAAATGTGTGCAGTAAATAAGCTACTGCAAGTAAATGAGATTTGGTGAAGCTCTTTAAATAGTCTTTACTAAATAAGGCACAACAACTTACTATCAGGTCAATATTGAGTTGTTTGTCCTTGATTGCCTTCATTGATTCGTCCATTGCCAGAACTCGTACATGAACTGCAAACATCACGCTTATCAATCAATGCAGTTTGAATAACATCGACATTAATAATTATGTATCATTCATAATACGTATGCAGACCAATTCACATCTATCTTAGTTCATAGACTGCGTAATGATAATGCTAGGACTAATGTTACTTTCTGTTCATAATTATTTTCTGAAGAAAAAGGAAACAAATCAAGTTACGATCCAAGTAAATCGAAGATGTATATAAAGAGACAACGTTTAAAAAGAAGAAAATATCATTTTGCATTATTGGATGTCAAAATACAATATTTCATGTATAACAATATGATCTACCTGTCTGCGAAGGATTGTACAAAGGTTTGTCCGTCTGTATGATAAGGTAACCCGTTTTGTAGCTAAGGGGAATATCTCGGACCTGCGTTACGTTGTGCGTCACGTTGTGTGTTACGCTGCAGACCAATTTGATAAATTTTGGTCTTTCTCTGAACTTTGGACTGGCGTCGATGTCTTTGAAAATGTCATCTCCGGTGACCTTGACGGTTACTTCGACAGGATGGGCTTTAAATGAACACAGATGTACAGGTTACATGATAATTTGTTTCATTTGTCTTTCATAAAGATAGTTTAAGTGGAAGAAATGTAAATGATGAATAAGTGCATTTAAGCTCATAAGTCGCGAAAAAAAAAAAACAACTATAAATAATATTGTGTTTAAACACAAAATTGGGTAAGCAACAGAATCGAAGATATCAGGTTCACAAACAATCTTGCCTGCATCTAATATCGTTGTTTCGTTTCTGGCGATCGTCTTGTTCAGATATTCAAAGTATACCTGTTATAAAACAAATGAATTGTTTTAATGATTAGGCTTTAATTCGCTTGCAATAAGGCTACTTACTTACACATCAATTATTCTAAATAAGTTATCAACAACGGCCCGAATCTTGGAAAGAAATACGTTAGAAGCCTAAACAAGTACTGTCTGTTCGCATATATCTAGTGGAAGCAGTAGATGCCAATTATGTAATCAGCACACTTGGCATGCATGCGATTAACCAACAACGTTTAGTGCCGGGTTTCAATGCAAAGCTCTCGGGAGTAAGAAATTCCGGCGAGAAACACGACAGTTAAATATACGCGGAGTAAATAAACATAACAATGACGCAAAGAAATGATTTGACATAATTGTCATGATATATTAAATGAGGTCATGAGTACCGATATTAAGCGAACTTAAGAGCGATTAAAAAATAAAACAAAACATAACGTGATACCGAATTATAACGGGAGTCGACTCGATGAGCACAGGAACAGCAATACTGTATTGGTTTCATTAAAGGTGTTGATAAATTGTACAAATTGTTAACCGCCGTGATATTAGTTTTTGCTGATGAGCTCAACGCACAACAACAATATGTGCACACGGTCAACGAGTAACCAAAATCTCAACAAACGTTCAAAACATGCGAACACGTGAATATCGAACTGGTTATATTAAACGGGAAGCAATGTATAGCATTTGACAAATAGTTATTAAACGCATTCAATATAATAAATCAGTGCAACAATAAAGCAGACACCCCAACAAAATAAACAGTGTTAAAGTTGACAAATGCACTGTTTCAATAAATGTTTTTTACGGGTTAACTGTTTATCATTTACGAAGAGACGTAATTATAAATCGTATTAAATAAATATGTCTTCGTTTATTAGACCAGTGCGAGTAATTATTAAGGAACGGAAGTTTAAATGTTTGTAAAATGTTTGTAAAACTGATTTTGTTGTGTATTAAACAATACAAAGACTGCTGTGTACCTAATTACGTTCCGTATGCTGCATTCGACGCGTGTGTAAATTGAATTATGAGCCGACATACGGTTTGTTTATGTCATTGCAAATATAACTTATAGAAACAAAAAACGCTTCCGGGTTTTGCAACGTACATCATAATTTATTTTACTCTGTGCTAAAAGTTGAATTTATTTTAATTTCACATTATGTTTGTTTTGTAAAACGAAAACATATTATGTTCATGCGTTTACATCGTGTCTGTTCTTGAATCGCATACGTGTTTAACATGGAAATTATCATTGTGTTTTGCTTTTCGCTGCGTGTGTAAGCGTTTAAGCAGCGTGAATTGGGTATGTGATATATTATTGCTATTTGAAATAAAGTAATATTGCATCACTTCTACTACGATCGCAGTAATTAACTGCTAAACACGTGTCCAAGAGCGTTGACATAATACTATTTCTGACTTGTTTTATATGAGAGTCAATGTTGAAATATATATTAATATATATCGGATATAGTGTTGTGTTCGCAAATTACAAAAATATCGCGACAACATGACCAAACAAAACAATCATACAAACATATATATATATATATATATTTGATATCGGCATCGATGAAACGCACTTTAACGCGGATAAGAGGGTCGTACAAGCTGTCAAAGTGCGCCCCATCGATACCGAGTCGAGTTGCAAGATCCTTATGTTTAAACGTGTATAGATTCACCCGTAGAAATCTGGGCATTACAATAAGTGAGATCATACTGTAATATGTTTAAAGTACAATATGATGAATTGTATACTTATATATATAGCTACATACCGTAACGTTCTGATTCTTCCCTGTGCCGAGAATGCCAACAAGAAGGGTCTCGTCGTTTTCAAGTCGGATCACGTTCGGTGCCAGGACATAATGGTAGTTACTAAAATGAACATACCTTTAATATCTACGCATGTTGGTAAGTCCCAACGTATTATGTTAAATGTAGAAACAATAATGCAGATGTGTGAAAAGTGAATGTAAAAACAAATGCAAAAAAGTAATGCTCCCAAAATGTTACTTTTGTTAAACAATTTGAAAGTACTGAAACAACAGTGTGCTACACTATGTACTTGCTAAAGTTCCCTTCTTGTTTGATGCATTTGTGTAATTTGGAAACATTACAAGAAATAATAGGTTGGTAATCTTTTGAACAAGGTTCAATATGATACTAGAAAAATTGCATATGGTTTTTAAGGATTTTCAAAGTTTTTCAAAACTTCGTACTTAGAGCCACATGGTTGTTTAGCATGCAATGATATAAAAAAAAAGAAACTGGATATATAAACTGGAAATAAATAAATGTTACCCTCTACTAGCATTTTATTATAATAATTAAGACTACGAATACAAAAAATAAATCAGCTGACACTTAATATGATCATGGTAAGCAGTGAATATAAGATGAAAAGTAAAACAGCTCATAGTTATATGAACTACAAGTGTCCAAAATAACGTTTTAATTCACTGCATTTATTAAGTATACGTACAACGAACAATGTTACTTTATTTTCAACATTTATAATAAAACAAATACCCGTTAACGCTGCTTAGACACACAGCGAAAAACAAAACGATGATAGATCCCATTTAAAACACTTAACTGAATGCCTTGCTCACGGGCGCTTACATCTGATAATTAAGCGGCTCACATCTACATATAAATATGAACTGTTTGACTTGTCTTCTTAAATTTGGTGCTTCCATGTTGGATAGAAACGACTGCATGAGTCTAGTTTATTATAACACTTTCTAGACTTATAAAGAACTACAATTGTCCAACATTACGTTTCAATACACTGCATTTATTAAGTATTCATACAACGTGCAATATTACTTTAGATTCAACCGCGAAATTAATAAACATACCCGTTCACGCTGCTTAAACAAGCAGCGAAAAACAAGACGCCGATAAATCCCATTTGCAACACTAAACTGAATTAAGCGCAGACAGGCGCTAGCATCTGATTATAAAGCGGCACACATCGACCTTGGGTTTCATTGGTCTGCCCGCCAGGGGCTTCTTAGAACGCCGTTCTCGTTAGTTCTAAGAATTGTTTACGTGATCTTTTTCTCGGAAAATATAACATTTCGCGGAAACGTGTGTTAATCTTATATGTTGAGGCATGAACCAGACTTTTAGACCAGATGTTCCGTTCAAATGTTATTAAAAGGAACTTAATTTGGGGTAAATTACAGGATCACAGAAGCATGAAATTTATCGTGTATGTAGACCAGATAAAAATTCGGCAGCATTATAGAATTTACGAAATAAAATGTGTGGTGTAGCTTGCATTGGCAACGCTTACTTGCATGGCACGCACCGGCATGCATGTCTCTTTGATAGCATGTTCAACGGGAAGTTTGATTTGTATGCTTCAAAAGTACGGATGTAAATAAACGAGTAGAACTTCCGAAAGTATTGGGGCTCCTTAAATTGTGTTCCTTAAAGGGTGTTAGCGAGTGTATTCTTTAGAAGAAACACTTCAATGTGTTTATGTATAATCCTAATGAATATCAACATGTGGTGTATACAAAACATATGTTGTTGTTGAAGAACGTTTGTTTGTATATCTGTCACACCATTTTCATCATTTTTTTATTTTGATTCACGAGTATTATCCTATTTTTAGTAACAAAACATTCATTGTAAAGAAATTTATGTCAGTGCGTCTGCTTCAACTTTTGAATAATGGCAGTTGGTAATGTATGTGTACATGTATATCTCACATAAAATGAAATTGCTGTTAACAATTCAGATGAAAAGCAACCGTATGCACAGCTAATGGGATGATTCGAATACAGTGGTTAAAAAAACTAACTGGAAATGTATTGACGGAGCATGATAGGTTACTGTTATCAAATTACACTTACGTGTTGTCGTGGGCTTATCAGTGATCAAAAAACTTTTCTCATGGCTTGCATTAATAAAACAATGAATATTATCAATTGATTACTTATGCATTTAGCAATACTACTATTACTACTTCTACTACTACTTTTACTACTTCTTCTAATACAACTTATAATAATGATAATGAAAATGATAACGATAATGATAATGATTATTAAATAATAATAATAATAATAATATTCAAAATAATAATTATAAAAAAAAATATAAAACAAAAGATAATAATAATAATAAAAATACTAATACTACTACTACTACTAATAATAATAATAATAATAATAATAATAATAATAATAATAATAATAATAATAATAATAATAATAATAATAATAATAATAATAAAAAAAAAAAAAA
>VMBQ01005029.1:12840-29187 GCA_007657795.1 Dreissena rostriformis | reverse complement strand
GACAACATCTTCGATGTGCCAGGAACAACACCTGACGTTACAGACGCCATTGGATCAACACGATTGGACCTTTGATGTTATTCCATTCATTGACATTGACATTTTCATTGTTTAACAATAATTACACTTGTTTATGTTGCAGATACATCCTTCAAAAATGTATTTCTACAATTAGCCATTACGATGCATAGACACATTGTTGTACCTGCGATTTTATTGTATACCTAAGTAATTCAGCACTAGATTGTTATTAGATTTTTAACCATGAAGTATAAAAATCTAAAATGATGAAAATGAGGTGTGTCACGTAATAAGATTATTATAGAGTTATGGTATAGAATTATTGTTATTAAGTTATATACAATATTGTATTTGAGAAAAAATGTTAAGCAGCAAAACTTAAACACTCATTTTGTAAATTGTACTTTGAAATCTACTTCGCAAATTGACCTACATAGAATAGTGAGTAATATAATGAGTAATGCAATTAGATACTCGAAATGGGGAAATCTAAATCAATTAAGGATATAAATTCAGTGATCTTGTTAGCCGCCAGCATAGTTATGATGTACGCATGTCAAAATGAACGATTAATTGACCAAGCCTTCCACCATGTACTGGCAACTGGTGGGCCAGTTATGTATAACTTTACCCAGCTATCTTCCCCATGTTATCTATTACTTAGGTGGCCTTTTCCTGATATTACATATTACTGTCTGTTTAACTACTATATAAGGTGTCACTGGGTTGGTAGCAATATAGTATCACGCACACAGACTAGGATAGATAGGAGGATAGGCATTTAGACTAAGATACTTTATTTGATATGGGACTGCTCAGGTCGTTTTATTGAAGTTCTCGAAATGTTATTTAGTAGGCATATCTAACGGATGGATTTGGATGGATTTTGTAAATGACTTGGAAACCATATGGACTTAGCGATTGTGGACTTGAACATATTGTATTAACACTGAATAAATAAAGCAGAAAAAGTTATTGAGTTTTTTGTGTATGCGTCACTACGTTACACAGTACTACTACTACTACTACTACTACTACTACTACTTCTACTATTACTACTACTAATGTTACGTTTACTACTACTACTACTTCTACTACTTCTAATACTACTTCTACCACTTCTTCTACAACTACTACCACTACAATGATCATGTGGGATACGAGCAATGGCGCAATCGTATGCATACAATCGTGACGTCAGATTATTACTACATGTATTAATATTAACGATATGTATTATTGTCCTTTTATACCTTTGCTAAATTTTAGTAGACATTTTGTTCTGTGTTTTTCAATTCCTAAATTGACTAAATTTACCAGAATATTGAAAATAAATACGTGCGCATGTGATTTTTTAATTGTTAAGTCTGTAAATCATATGCTTTTGTGAATACTAAAATTATATCAAACAAACCACAATTGCGATATGTATACAAAGGCACACACATTTGAACTTCATGCATCCATTCCACACATATGTGATGTGTTTTCTTCATGGTTTACGTCTGTGATGATAACCTACAGGCATGCGTCACACAAAACATGGTCTTCTGATAACATGCATCCAACAAGTTAACTTTCTTAATAGCAAAAGTTGTTATTTGATTGGAGCGTTGGAGGGAGAAATTAAATCCAATTTATTCCATCAGTATTATAACCAGGCGGAAGCTCTTGACTTCATTTTATCAACCGTATCGTACAAATGGAGTGTATCATATCATTGCTTTTCGCTGCGTGTTTAGCAAGCGCACAAAGGGTATTTGTTATTTTTTGTATTATTATTTTATATTACGTAATAAAACATGCTTTTCACTAATTCAAAAATAAGCTACGATTAAAGAATAATTTACACATTCAATTGGTGAAACATATAATTGTGATCATCTTTGTTCGCAAACTGATTTGTAGTTACTTAAACACTCTTAAATAAGTATTTACATTGTATCTATAATAAGAGTACATTCAACTTTTTAATAAAAAACAAGTAAACAATTTAATGTTTCCAAAATGTGCATTTTATTCATGTTTAGGGTTTTCTTTTTTTTTTTGGGGGGGGGGCTCCCTGTCGATCACAATGCCTTAAACTACACACGAAAAAACAACACACGAAAACATTTCAAACATCGTTTTCAGGATGGTTGCTGTATTGTCCACGGAAGTTTTTCACAGACCAGCTAAGTGTACACTGCAAACGCAGGCCACGGACATTGAATAAGTACAATTTAACAGAATACCAAAATGCTAAAACACACTTGTTTAACTAGTATTAAAATTGAATGCCATTTTAACAAATTCAGAATGATCCTTGTTACTTTTAACCTATCTGTGAATGTGAAAACATCGTAATTACATAGAGCTGCATACAGTCGCTTATGTGGGTTTTATTAGATATATATATATATATATCAAAATGTACAGTTTGTTGTATCATCGTTTTCCTCCTCACGCTACCACTCATTCCATTCTGTTTTTGGAATTTATAATCCACCCCCAACAAAAAAATAAAAAAATAATAGTGGCCTTATTGACAAATGGTATCGCTTGAAACAGTTCAATAATGCCACGTGTTCAAAGTTGTTACACAACGGTCTTTTCGATAGCATCCATTAGTTTCAAAATTTCAGGAAATGTTAAGTGTTTATTAAATGAACGCATGAATGTTTCTTAACAGCGCGTTAAGGAGCTTTGATAAATCTGACACTTCAGCAATTAAACAGGAACATGTTACACTTACCAGCCGGATCTCACTTGCTTGATTTTGCGGTGGTAAAATGAAAACCTACATTAACTAGTGGGTTTATCTGACAGTGCTTTGCTGATAACATTAGAGTGTTTATAAACAGAAACATGTGTTTGAACAGACAGCAATATGGTATAGTGTTGAATCTGTAAACTTTATCTGAGTCATTCGCAAGCTACTGGCTGAGAGAAGTTCATAACCTTTCAAGTGGGCGTTGCTTAGCATTTACAGGGAAATTTGAATTTCAAGCAGACAACAAAAACTTGTTTCTGTAAGTCAACAACTATATAACTTGCAATCACCAAATTACACATACATATTGTTTGTATACTGAAGTATATGTATGCCAAATTTCATTGGAAAATATTAAATACAAACTTAACTATTATGAAAAAATCATTTTTGTTTTCTGGAGTTTACACACCAGTGTACAACTGAAAAGTAAACATTTTGTGAGTTTGTGGCCCTTTTATACTGCTTCTCCGGTCGAGGGCAATTATAAATCGCCTAAAGTCGTTTTGCCAGAGTTTTGTATTCCTCTTGTTCACCCGATAAGAGTCGGGTTATACTGTTCAAGAGGCCTTAGGTTAACGGAGCTAGGAACAGAAGATATATATATATATATATATATATACATTTGCAAATAAAGAATTATATCGTTTGTTGTGTTACAAATAATACACGATAAACAAACACAAAATATTTGCTAAAATTAATGAGAGTTATTATTTCCTTGCTAATTTCTCGCGCGGTGTTATTTCTTTGCGTTTGTTTCATTAAATGTTTTTACATCATTAATTAAATAGGGGGTTGGATTTGGTGGAATAACAATTTTAATTCACGAGTTATCATAGATTTTTTTTTTTTTTTTCTAAAATCAGGAGTGAATTTATATCGATATTTCACCAAATCCAACATTTTTTTTAATGCTGACAAATGATTATTTTTGTATTTTGCTAAAACATATTTCCGATAAAACAATGAAACTTATCAATAATATTCACAGTTTATTTTCTCTGTTTGAAACAGTGAATTATCAGTTTAAATCCACTGTTTGTTCTCTATAAACCACCAGAAAGCTTAAAATAAACATTGATAACTTGCCGTACACTTGTGAATCTGATATTTTATTAACAATATTATCATTTATTATCAATCTTACCGATAGTATTAAAAAGAAAATTTAAAACGGGTAAACGTTTACAAGTCCGTGTGTGATATTATAAGGGTGTAATGCTTCGATTTAAAAATAGAAAATACATATGTATTTCTTAGTGTTTATATAAAATTTAGTTCACGACGCTGTGTGATTTCTTTGCCTCAAAAATTATTAATTTATTAAATATTAATTTATTAAGAATACTGCGACGATCAATGGCAATTAATTAACTTAAGGGTCTAGGTATATGCTCATTATATGTGTAATTTGTCCTCTCAAAGGACTTATCAATGGTTTAATGCATTGTTTCCTGTGCATCTGTTTTTATCACCCCTGATAATGGTCGCTGCACTAAGAACACAGCAGGGTGTCAATAAACATGGGTATAGTATTAAAATGTAAAGACCTCTGTAAAGGCCTACTTTACTTAATTGGGTCCATTATTGGACCCAAACAAGTGTACTGTACCCCTGTTTATTGACACCTTGCTGTGGTCACAGTGCAGGGACCATTATCTGGGGTGATCATTTAAAACAGATGTACTTAATAATTTATTTAAAGAAGTTTATTATAATTATTATTATAGTCTCATCCAATATATACAATTTTCACAATAGTGCATATATAAAACAATAAGATAAAACATTGGCCATTCATAAAATGAATTATAAGAGACTTATTCTGTGTATCAATGTACTTTACATGACAATCAATATACACGTTAAAAGCTATTTTGCCACCACCAATCTTACCCATTGTCATACAAATTTGTTGCCGTATATTATCCAATATGGTGAATTGTGACATTATTGCACAAACAGTTTACCAACTAGAAAGAACATTCAACCATCGTGGCATACCATGATAAGATGATAAGTGGTGATAATATATACACTATATGTACTTCTAACCTATTATAAACTTAAAATCAGTTATCAGAATGTAGACAATTGCTCTATATCAGATTGAAGGGAAGTAACTCTTCAAACCCTATCGTTAAAATATCTACTTTTGAGGCTCTGAAGAGTCACCTTTCCTTCATTAACATTCAAATGCAAGAAGCAAGTAGAGTGCATTATTGTAGTCCCAGCATATACAATGTACTGTAAAAATGTCCTTTAAGATTCATAAAATTGAAACATTGCATATGACCACTATACAAAAGCCTAATAAAGGGACTTTGATATACATACCTATCAACATAATGTCTGTAAATCAAACCAACTAACCATTGCTAATCATTGTACTAACGGAGTTGGTTAATTGGAAAAATTGATGCTTGACAAATGTGTTTTTCTGAACCGATTTCAACGTTTTGTGCATATGTTTACCGGTGCTGGCATTCGTGTTGGACTTTTTGGCCGATAGTTACTGACCCTGCTTAGCCAACACTATTACCTACTATCCAGTTTGAATAATACAAATAATACCATTGGTGTTGCTTTAAGGTTTGAGCTGAGACGTTTCAGGGCCGCAGGCGCAGGCCTGTGTATTCAAATCTTGCAGTATGGCGTCGCCGACCAAGAGCAATACTTCGACTAAAGTCTTCATTTCTAATACATCATAAGCACTGCGAAACACGCGCAAAAGTAAATCCTAAGTTAAGTCACATGTTTACACCATGAAAGGGGGAGGGGTTGATAGGTGCGTTTTTTTTTCATCAATACATGCACCATAATGTCCGTGCTTGATTATTTGATAATTATTTATTGAAACCAATTATTCAACATTATGAACAATATTACGTTATCTTCCTTTAGAACGTTCTCGATATTCAGAAGCAGCAACGCCTTGTCGACGACATTTAATCCCAACCACATTCCGGATGGACCGTTGACATTAATTGTAGACAATTCCCCTGGTTATACGTTTAGTTTTTTAACAACGTAGCTCCCTTGACAGAGAAATATTGAAGTAAGCATTTTTGGAAGGTATTTTGACACATGACAAATGTTGCTATGTACTTAGATTGCATATTGTAATAGGGCCGGTGGCCATATTTGTACAATAAAGGAATGAATGAAGGCAACGCGAAATACATCGACATAATTAACGCTCACTCAAAAACGCTATGCTGCTTGATTGACCGTAAGATATGAGGTTAATAAAATAATATACACGAATAGTATATAGTATTTCATTGGTTCCGTGTTCAATTCTGCACGGAAAATCAACCATTGAGACGCCTCGTCATTTTAACAATTACACTCAGGCAGATTTCGCCTGGTCATATTTACCGTTTACTTTTTGTTGTGAATACCGTTACCAAACCAAATAAATGTTTAATCTCTTATAACAACTCATCGGATTAGATCTCAAAAGCTCCAATCCTTCCCTCGATTAATAGGCTTGTAAATATTTATGAAAACGAACTTATGCCATCAATTTCTCCAACGATATATACTGCAGTGGCAATATAGTATATGTATAGTTGGTTCTGACACGGAATTAAACATGTAAACTTAAAAAGCGTTGGTGTCGATACGGTGAACAATAAAACGAACCATTACATCGAATCATACTAGATAAAATGAATTACATGAGCGGTTTCTGTGGTTAAAACTCTATCAATGCACGTGTATAAGTGGTAAACATTGTATTGAGAGTGGAAAAATGTAAAAACAGTTCTTGAAAAATAATTCAAAATATATAAACATGTAATTTAAATACAATCCTAATGGGGATTGGAGAAGGACTAAATGCCTCAAGATAATGCACAACATGTGTACCCGAATAACTGTTTCGAGTGTTTATTTAAGAAATAATTCGTGTACGTTATAGTCTGTTTCCGAATAGCCCACGGCCGGAAGTTAAGATTGATTTAATCACGAGTGCGAAGAACGAGTGATTTGAAACCACGCATCTAAACTTCCGGCCGTTGGTTATTCGACAACAAACTATAACATACACGAATTATTTCTAATCGATTCTAACACGGTTTTTACTAAAGATTCATACAATGTAACTTATTTTTCTTGCGAACTATTTTATGTGAAGTTCGGCCCATAAAAATAACTTTCGGCTGTTCTGTCGATCAGATCTCCGCCCTCAATAACAGCCAAACTGGATGGAAGAAAAACGCGTCATTTCTCCTGATTATTACGCTAGTGGAAAATGTATCGACATGTTTTGTTTAGTTATAGCGCGTGCTTTCAGTGTATAAGATACGCCCATAATTATTGCAGAATAACCAATAGACGATTTTCTTCTTTGTTTTTATGAGATTTGGCACGTGGCGTGTTAGAATATAATATATCTTTGTCATCAGAATTCAATACACCAATATATATCATACCTGTACGAGTATGTGCAGCATTCGTACACAATTGATTCACATGTCCATTATTTTATTCGCATTACGAATGCTTTTTATTATATATGTAATATGTCGAATATACATATTTCGTGTAACATTAACGAAATATTAATTCATATCTTTTAATCTTATTTCCTAAAATATTAATTAAGGCTTTAAAAACTAGTTTGTATACGTTTCAAATTTGAGTTAACATTTCACATCTACATGAAATATGGACGAGTCTTCAACTAGTTGATTGTTATACACATAGAAAGAAAACATTCGGCCAACGTATGACAGCTTCTCTATAACATCTGCTTCACATTTAAAAAAATATTTCCATGGACGGTGAAAACGTATCATGTATTCACAATCTTACCACGAGCTGTTATCTACATTCCGAATGTTAATATCTGTTATAGCATGTGTTCTAAGTTAAGACATTAAACAGTGCCAGCCGACTGGAAACGTTTTGATAATATATAGTGATAACAATAACGATAAGGTTAAATCAGCATGTTGAAATTCGCTTTTTTCGGCGTAGCTGTCTAAGCCAGCTTTTCACCTTACCTGACCTTTGTAAGTGTCCAATAAAAATCAAATAAAATTTTCCGCGGCTAGACACGAATTTATACACTTCATTAATTCCATTGGCTGATTTGAGCATTATCCCAAAGAACATTGGAAACATGACCGCGTCTATGTAGTATAGCATGTAACGCTAATATACTGCGTGTTCAGCATGAAACAATTTTATCTCTAATGACACGGCTTGATGGATAGAACAGTTTTAAACTCAACTCTTGACATCAATACAGTTCGTGTGTGCCCCTTTATATTCAGAGGATTGTCAGCTCCATAGCGTTTGTACTTAAAGGCTATGTTCTCATATTTAGTGATAACTACCATATTGCTGTCTGTGAACTAGTATATTTTAGTTAAAAAAGTATCGTTTTTCCCTATCCTGATATTCGTTTTGGCCAAACCATTTTTAATTGTTTTTGAAAATGAACATTTAACATTTGAAAGTATAAAGTTGTAAACAAGCCGTCGTTCCAGCAGTGGAATCGTGACCTCACTTTAATGCATTGCATTCCAACCCGCAAGGTATCAGGGTCAGTTTTCGGCCAGTAAAAGGATCGCTATATAATATAGACGCTATCGCGTTAACTAGGTGAACTGGTATCTTATTTAGACCAGAAATATGTTAAATAGAGATATTCGACTTACTTTCAGGTCAATGTTCAGCTGTTTGTCCTTGATATGCTTTAAAGATTCGTACATTGCCAGAACTCGAACAAGAACATGCATCTAACCAATAAATACATATTTGCAAAATCGAAGTGCATAACTATGTATTATTCGTAACACTAATGTAGAAAACATAAATTAAATACTTATTTCATACACTGGGTAATGGTAATGCTAATATAAGTAAAATTAGGCATCATTATCAGAAGAGAAGGGAAACAAGTCGTGTCACGATCCAAGTAAATCGAAGATTGATGTATAAGAGGTGCATAATTTATGTGATTGAAATTACTTTAGCAATTGGTAAACAGACGAAAAGATCCTTTCGCATTATTGCGTGTCAAACTGCAAGTTTTTACGCATAACAATCCGACATACCTGACTTCTCCGGATTGTACAAAGGTTTGTCTGTCTGTACGATAAGGTCAGCATATGTGTAACCTAGGTCGATATCTCGAGCCTGCCTCCAAAGTAGTCATTTGAAGACCAGTCTGATTAATTTCGGCCTGTCTCTTGACTTTGGACTGGATTCGATGTCTTCAAAAAGGTCGTTTGCGGTGACATAGACCACAACTTTGACTGGGTGTGCTTTACATGAGAAAGCATAATTTTCATGCATTTACTTTATTTGCCGTCCATTAAATAAATGTTAAAAATGAAGTGCATTACGAAAGTACATTTAAGTAGAAACAAGGTACCCACAAAATCTACACTGCATCTGTTACGGTTGTTGATTTTTGGGCGATCGACTTGTTCAGATATTGAAAGTATACCTATTATAAACAAAATGCAAAAATTAAAATGTTAAGAATAAAATGTAAATAAAACTGCTTCTGAAAAACGACTTGAAGATATGAACGAAATTTATTATAACAAAGTAATCAACAACTGACAAAAACTTTAAACAAAAAATCGTTGGCCGTTAGAATCTATCTGCCAGGCAACGTGCCAACATTTAATCAGCAGACTCTCTTGCTGTCTGATAACACCGCGAAGATTTGCGTGTCGCATTTCAATATGTTTAGCGCACGATAAAGAACGTTTGGCGAGACGTGAGGCTTATAGATAAAACGGGGAAAAAACAGTTCAAGTGCCATGACGGGAAAATGTTGTCTGACAAAACTGCACTATTTCAATAAACGAGTTTATAAATTATGTTCGTAAGCGAACTTTGTTGAACAGGGAAATGCATGCGCGATTTCAAATTAGTGTTGACAATCTGAGTCGGATCATTTTAACACAGGGAAAATACACAAATACAGAGAAAACGAAGCATAAGAAACAATAGGAAAATATAAATATATCGCAAAACGAGTTGCGACGTCTATAATTCACCTCGTTATAATGTTAATATTTTCCTGTTTAACAGGTGAAAGGTCAGATGGACCAAATGATCTATAACGCGCTGATAAGAAACATGCATGCATTCGTTTCAAAACAATTTACATATCCTGAAACTTTGAAACTAATGGATACTATCGAAAAGAAAGGTGTGTAACAACTATGAACACGTGGCGTTATTGGACTGTTTTTAAGTCATTAAATTTGTTAATTCAGCCGATAATGTTTTTTTCTGGAAACTGAATCTCCAAAAACAAAATGAGTGTGTGCATGAGGGAGGGGTACAAAATAAAACTAACTATACATTTTGATATATATAGACTTAAACTTTTTTAACAATCAAACAAGTAAACTAAGTTAGAATATGCATATTTAAAGAAATATAAATGGATGACTTGAGTAGTACCACCCACCTTACTCAAACGCGTTTTGATCATATTGTTATCAGGTTTATGTTCTATAATGGATTTTCAATGAATATAAGCCGTGGCGGGATCTGCATTAATCCATACCAATAGACATAACGACAGTGTCCGCATTCGTTTGAGTCGCATTGACCAGAGAATAAATTATGCGTAAACAAAACTTTTAGAATGCGGTAAAATGTATAAAACCAGTCACGCAATGTACAATACAATGGAAACGAAGACACGTTTACGTAAACAAAATAAACACGTAGTGCCAAAGACTTAGTATCCTTCGCCACGGGTGCATTGTTGTCAAAAGGGTATAGTAAGAAGTTGAGATTGTAAAGCAAAAGTACAAACTTACCAAACAATGCAACCATAAGGCCCTGACGGGTGTCATCTTAAACAAAAGACTGTAAATCCTTGCACATAAACTAAATTGTGTAACCGCGACAATATCCCCTTTAGAACTTTGAGAAGGTCGCTCAGAAGCTTTCAAGTATTATTTGAAACAAAAGGTATTACATCCTTTCAATAACACAATTGTGAAACCGTGACAAATGCGCTTGAGCGCTTGCAGATCATTATTCTGTTAATACAATGCACTTAAATGCAAAAATACTGCATGGAACAAAGGACAAAACTCCACGATAAAGTAAAGCAATACCAAAATATTGATTATATGCAGTGAATATCTGGGAGATATTTATTAAATAATTACCTACAATACTCACAGAACACACAATACCCTCCTTCCTGCAACACCCACATAGCTTCCGTGAACATCCATACATCCTCTTTCCTGCAATACCCAAAGCGTCTCCCAGGTAAACAACATCAACCATCCTGCTATGCCCAAAGAGACCTTTTGTCAAAAACACACAGAGATTTCCGTGTTAACAATATTATTCTTCCCACATCACCCACATAGCCTCCCATTTTAACAATATCAACCTTCCTCCAACATCTACAGAGCCATCCGTGTATATAATATCAACCTCTCTGCAACTTCCACAGAGCCAAGCGTGTCTACAACAGACACATTTCTGCCACACCAACATAGCCTCCCGTGTATACAACATCCACCTTCCTGCAACAGAACAGAGCCTCCCGTTTATACAAAATCCACATTCCTGCAATACTCACATGGTCTCCCGCATACAAAACATCCACTTCCTGCAAAGTTAGTCATTACAACGACCTATACAGCCAATCTTCGCTTAGTGCAGCTTAAGGAGCTCTGTTTAAAGTGCAGGCTTTAACATGCGCTTATAATGAAAAAAGTTATTATTATTATTTGTTATTATTATTATTTTTATTAGTAGCAGTAGTAGTATTAGTATTTTTAGTATTTTTATTACTATTTTTAATAGTAACTAGTTGTTGTATTAGTATCTAGAACAAAAAAAATAATAATAGTGGTAGTAGTAGTAGTTCAAGTAGTTGTAGTAATAGTAGTACATGAAGTATAATAAAAAAATAATGTGAAATGTTACAATAAGGGCTGATCATAATAAGTTGTTTTTTGATACACGTAAGAAGATGAAAATGCTTTGTGAATTAATGTATGATTAATAAAGTGATAATATTGATTGTTTCAAAATTGCAAGTCATGACCAAAGTTCTTAGATCACTGCTAAGCAAATACTAACAGGTCATTTTATTTTGATAACACTTACTTAACCTGCCTCGTCAATAAATTGCTTTAATTTCCATTTTTAAATCAAATTCTTGCATTGCAAACATCTCGATAACTGTGTATAAGAGTGCTTTTAACTGAATTGTTAGCAAACATTGCGCCAGCAATATCAGTGAATGCAAGATTTATATGCACATATGCATCATTAACATCCATCATTCAATAATTGTAGCAGACGCACTGTCAGAAAACTAGAACATTTTAACGAAACCTCTGGTCTGGTTATCTTGTTTATCCCTCACAATATAAGCTTCAAACACGTTTCCCACGAAATTGGTTGATTGACCGAGAACAAGATCACGTAAACAAATCTTAGAAATTGTGAAAGCGGTGTTCTGATAAGCCGCTGTTCGACCAATGAAACGCAAGGCCGCGGTGTGCTGCTTTATAATCAGATGTTGGCGCGTGTCTGCACTTAATTCAGTGAAGTACGTCAAATGGGATTTACCGGCGTGTTGGTTTTCGCTGCATGTCTGAGCAGCGTGAACGGGTATGTGTTTTATTATTGCTGTTAAAAATAAAGTAATATTGCACTTTGCACGTGTACTTAATACATGCAGCGGATTGCAAGTTTTGAATACACGTATTTTAGGATAATTGCAGTTCCATATTAGACTATCACGTTTTATTAAACACTGGACTGACGCAGTCGTTTCTGTCCATCATTTAATTCATATAACAACCTTATTCAGGGTCTACATTAGTATAATTTAAGACGACTAGATAGTTACACTTATTTATTTACTTACAATGTTTAGCTAGTTTCTTTCCTATCGTTGCATGCAAAGCAACGCGGTTCTTAGTACACAATTTCGAAAATCCTGCTAAACCATACGCCATGGTCTTAGTATCAAATTGAACATTTGTTCAAAAGTTGAGCAATTTATTATATTTCTTATAATGATTCAAATTTAAACAAATGCAGCAAACAAGAAGGGAACTTCAGCAGACACACAGTTTAGCCGCATGTTATGTCACAATTTTCAAAGTATGTAATAATATAAAACTGTGTAACTGCCCTGCCTTGGTTCCAAAAGTTATTATTTGCATTCGTGTTTACTTAAACAGTTGGAAATCTTTATTATTTTTCCTACATTCAAAACGATAATATTTGAGATTCAAACATGCGTAGATAGTGTCTGTTCATTTTAGGAACTACCAATATGTCCTGGCACCTAATGTGATCCGACTTGAAAACGAGGAGACCCTCCTTGTTGGCATTTTTGGGAATGCAAAGAATCAGAAAGTTACGGTATGTACTAATATATTAATGTATATAACTCATTAAAGTAAACTGTTTACATAGCAAAATCAAAGCGCTGAAGGCACTGCAGTTGTTCGCTATTGCATAACTTTTGACGCAACTCATTTTTTAAAATTAAGGTATCGCTTTTTAAATCGCAAGTTTGAAATATATACAACCCATTCAAATTTAAAGAGTGTGTCTGAACGCACAGGTCGAGATGCGTGTGCACTGTTTATCATCCTATTGATGTTATAGAGATAGCTTAGACAACATAACAACAACATGTCCCTTTTTAGACGTTCTGAAGGCANGCCTAAGATTATGAATGACCTGCGCGCATGAATTTACTAGGTAGCACATAGTGGACTATTTTACCATTCATAATATTAACATACTATGCGACATGTATAGTGAACAAATGTAGTTTACTTTTACTATATACCATCCGTTCAAAACTATTCCATTTAACACGAGATTCATATTATGTGTCAATTTGTAAATGAATATAGTTCACGAACTGAAACCGCGCCGCAAAAGAATCGCGCCGCAAACTCCTTTTTTGCGCGTATGCTTACAGGTTCGTTCGTTGGTGAATGCTTGTTAAGACACTTCGAATCGGAATTCGTGGTCTATTAACCTTAGTCGTTCGCAAGCGAACAACTAAAAACGAGTTTACTCATTCACATTACATGTTTAATACTGGTAAAACAATAAACATTGTAACCACGGCATCCGTCTGTTTGTTACTTGCAACTCGACTCGGTATAGATTGGACACACGTTGACACGGATACGATGGTATATTTAACGACCTTGATATCCGCGTCAAAGTGTGCCCCATCGTTACTGATTTCAAATATATATATGTGTATTACTAGTTAGGTGTGTCATGTTATCGTGATATATCTGTAATTTTGTAATAGTACATCAAAGTACCTGATATATACTTGCTAAATCATATATCTATTAGTCTGAAAAAGTACTCTGCCAATGCCCTTGGGCACTAGTTTAGCCGTAAAACTAGTGTATACAAAAGGCATTTGCATGATATGTTTTCGATAACAATGATAATTTCGTAGCAATATTTGAGATTTAAATGACATAACAGTATAAGGTAATATTCGCATTAACATTAACAAACCCATATGTCGGCTCATATTTCAATTCACACATGCGTCGAATGAAGAATACAGAGCGTAATTAGGTACACAACAGTATATAACATTTTTTTTTACTTGTATACATTGACTTCATAACAAATCAAACCAGCCGAACCGGAATAATATATACTAGTCTAAATGAACCTAGTTGTATTGAACACAATTGATGTCTATTTGTAAAAGATGAGCAATCTACATTTAAACATAAATCCAAATGAGTTTATTTCGTCCATTTAATTTTAAAATGTTAATAAAAATATTGGAGCGTCTGCTTTGTTTTCCAATTTGTTTCGCTGATTAATACTGTTGTATTGGTTTAGTTGATGTTCCACATGCTATATGTATTGCTTTCCGTTTATTATTACCAGTTCGATAATTAAAAGTACTTATTATATATTTTGAACATTTGTTGTGGGTGTTTTTATTGCTCGCTGAACGTTTGCAGATAATGTTATGATGCGTTGAGTTCAGAAACACAAACTGATGTACCGTTAGTTAACATTGTGTACAATTTTCAACATTTTCATGACATTAATAAAGCATGCATGTTCTTGCGCCTAATGAGTCCAGACTCTTCTTAAGTCGGTATCACATTTTATTTTTATTTCATTTTAATCGCTCATGAACTTCGTACATCAGTTCGCCAAAGCTCGCTAAATATCGGTAGTGTTGAACTCAGTACATAAATCATGATAATTATGTCTGATTCTTTCCTTACGTAATTTGAATGTTTATTCTACTCTCGTATATTACGCAGCCTTGTTTCTTGCCAAAATCTTCTTACTCCAAGAGATTCGAATTGAAACCTTTTTTTGGTTAAAACACAGGCATGCCAAGTGAGCTGATCACACAATCAGCATTATCATCTTTTAACAGATATATGCAAACAGAAGGAAGTACTTTTTCAAGATGCCACCTTATTGTTGCCAACGTATCGGGCCGTTGTTGATAACCGAATTATGATTCATGGCGTTGTAAGGTCGTATTACCTTAACATTCAAAACATTACATATGTTTTTAGGTGTACTTTGAACATCTGAACAAGCCGATCTCCAAAAAAGAAGAAACAACGATAACAGATGCAGGCAAGATTGTTTGTGAACTTTTAATCCTCGTTTATGTTGCTGAACATTTTTTAAATTTAATTAAGAGTGTGCGTTTTTTTAATTTGAACTATCCGTGAGGTTTGAGCTATAATGAACTAATTTATTTACATTTCTTTCACTTGAAATGCCTTTATGAAAGACAAATATAACCAGATAACCTTATTATCTGCGTTTATTTAAAGCACATCCTGTCGAGGTTAAGGTCAAGGTTACCGCAGATGACTTGTTCAAAGACATGGATGCAAGTCCAAAGTTCAGAGAAAGACCGAAATCAATAAAACTGGTCTGCGAAGGACCACACGGGAAGCAGAGCCGGGAAATTTCTCTTAGTTTCACTTCCGGTTATCTGATCGTACAGACCGACAAACCTTTGTACAATCCGGAGCAGACAGGTGTGTAGTATTGGTAGACATGATAAAATGTTGCTAGACATTAGAGCATGAGGATTTAAATTTTGTTCTTCTTTAACAGTTTCATAGTATTTGCATTCCATGCAAATTTAAGAATCTTTGCCATATGTATATGTATATATCTCACCTCCTACAAAAATGACCTTATCCGATTGGCTTAGAGCGGTCACGTGCCCATGGTGTATTTTCCATACACCCCGAGTAATTTCCATACACCCCGAGTAATTTCCATACTCCTATCAACGTAAAAAAATGGCGTCTGTTCGATAAACTGCTAGATAAGTATTGTTAATACAATATATACTATATAATGTATATATATACTATATAATATATAATATATAACATAATATTTATAATATAATATATATAATATATAATATATATAATATATATATAAACATATGATATATTATACATTATACATGATATATCATATATTATATATTATACATGATATATGATATATGATATATCATATATCATATATTATATATGATATATTATATA